>KZ451919.1:1045963-1067622 GCA_002786265.1 Apostasia shenzhenica
AAAGCCCCAACTGAGGAGCTTCCGCTCTCCTTCTTCTTCCTCTTCTTCTTTTTCATAACAAAGCACTGTATAAGCCCTGTCTCAGGGCCATCTTCTTCTGGAGTTAGTGAAATTTCTCTGCTGACCGACCGGTGGACGTAGGGGACTTCCTCTCTGAACCACCTTAAATCTCTGTGTGCTTCTCTGGCTGCTTTGGACAGAATCTTCTCCCTGAGCCTCCGTTAATAGGCTCATCCCCTTTGCGCGCCGCCGTCTCCCAGAACTCTCTTTCTTCGGTGTTTCCTGGGACCCCCACATCCTACGTCAACACTCACCAATTGTCCAACTACATTAAAAAGCTTTAGACTTGTAGTGATCATGCCAAAGGCGTCTGCCGACTGCTCCAAGAGAATATGATTAAATAGGTGGTTACACGAGTAACTAATCCAATACTCTTTATCTTGGCAAATTATCACATTCGTAAGGCAGATATTTCCAACACAAAAGCTTCATTTTGAATGGCATGATATCATATTCTACCATTTCTGAAAATGGTGTTCAAGTCAAATATCTTCACTTTGAGAACACCATCAGTGAAATGCTTGCTTCGAAATTTGTGTAGAAAGTCACTGGTTCCAATATTTATGGCTTTTCTGTGAAAGCCTTGGCTCTTCATGGGGCATTGAAGCTGAAAACCTGATGAACCTTCTACTCATTCACCTTCTACCAGATGATCTTCCATTCCTTCAAGGCATACCACACCTTCAACTTCTCTCTCTCTCTCCTCCTCATCGGACTGTTGTTTTTTTTTTTATAGTCTCCTAATCCTATTGTTAATTTCACCAGACTTGATGAAAGTATATTGCAATGGTGGAAACTCAGCAAAAGACAAATACCCTCTTGGACGCTATCATGAAACCTCAGAATGTCTTTCTTGTTGCTGTCACTTGCTTCACAGCCTGTGTTCAAACTGCATCTCAACCTTCTAGTTCCAAGCCTCCTCACACGAGTGACACATCCTTTTCTTTCTCATTTCTTTATCTTTTGGACCATTAGTGCTCATTAGACATTATATTCATACGGGTTGTAGTATTTTAACTCACTGAGCATTGTATGGATTGCAGTAAATTTTACGGATGTATAGACAACATCTATCTATCCTTGATCTGTTTCATGAATATTATTCTCTGAATCTTGTAGGTTACCTCTCCATTTGATTTCATTTTTGATGATCCCAGAGTGGGAAAAGTGCATGTTATGTGCTAAGGATAATAAACATTTACTGTTCATCCTCTGATATACATGTCTTAATTGTGAATCACTGATATATATGCTGTGATTGCTATGTATCCTCTGATTCAAGAGGGATACACATTGTTGAAAATGTTTTTGTTGTAATATTCTTTTGCTCTGATTATAAAATTGCTCTGATGATGATAACTATATGTTCTAATAACATGTTTTGATTATTACATGGATAAATTGTACTAGCATGTGTGCTAGGAGGAACTTGAATCTTCCAAAAATCTCTTATCCCTTATCATCATCAAAATCAACTAAGTTTCCACATAAGTTCATGTGTAACTTTGAAAATTTCGACATACAATCACTATCATGAAATGACTTTCCAACAGTAACTGAAGTTTATTGTTGCATAAATGACATTATCTAGTTTGCACGCAATCCATTCTGCAAATTACTAATTAAGAGACTGGTATCACAGTATTGTAACTTCTTTTTCAATTGATCCTACCCAAAGTTAAAATTTAACAAGGCAGAAAGAGCATACCTCATAAGCATCAAGCTTGTCAAAGGCATCAACTGCTATATTTGTAACGACAGGAAACAAAGCCCTCCTGAGCCACTTTTTCATTTCACATTCAATGTAATCTGGAGGGGGAGGGGGGATAGACAAAATTAATGTAGGATGATGTTTTCAAAGATAAAATGAAATCCTTTAGTACCTTCCTACGATAAGGGATTATAGTAACATAAAAGAAGGTATTTCAGCTTTCAAATAAAAATATAATAAATACAGCAAAATTATATTTGAAAAGAAAGAACAATATTAAAGCACTATATGCATCTAAAATCTCATTGATCCCATAAGGAGTGGGGCCGATGGATCCCATCTAAAATTGTTGGTCAAGGTTTATCTTCCTTGAAGAATCTTCCAGTCTTATATTGCCAAAAACGCCACCAATGTCATGCATTTGTTTAGCTTTTAACTTTAACCTGACATATGAGGTCATACACATCATATGCGTATTTCAAAACAAAAAATTTAATATTATTTCACATCCAACACACATCATATTTATTACTAGCTAATTTAACATTATATAAGATTAGCTTTAACCTTATTAAAATTAACCCTTTTAAACACACCTGATCATATCTTATCAGTGGGACATTGCCTACCACATCACTATACAGCTTGTTCACCGAAAAAACAAATTTAGTCAACTAATAAATGTGAGTGCATCGCTTTATTATAATTAGTTTGTTTCTTTATGTGTTTACTGCTATATATAGACAATATCCTCTCTTTTGGTAAAGTCTTGCAGTTTCATGGAGATATTTACTCAAAACTCATGTTTTAGCTAATAAAGTGGAAAATCTTGAGTGTGTGTTTTTTTTTTTGGGGGGGAGCTACCAACCTCAACATGGAGGTGGAGGAAGTTCCATCACATGTAGATGAAATATTGTTAAGTCAGATTGGAATAGAAAGAATATGATGGAGCCATTTATTTATTTTATTTTCAAAATTGTGAGTTTATTTAGTCCTATAAGCTCAATATATATGATTTGTAGGAAACATTTGATTAATAAAAGTATAATCAACCTTGGAATGTATTCGTTTAAGGATTTCAAAAGGGATCCATGTCCCATAAGAGAATGGTAGAGAAACTTAGATAAGAATTCTTAAAACTCTAGTTATTATTTGTATCTAAATTTCCCTCTCTTTTCTTCATCAAAAAAATATAAAAATAAATTTCCCTCTTTTTTCTTCTTTCTCCAAAGCCTAGCCCCCTTATACACTCTACATCAATTTCAATATCAAAGCACTTCGTCCCGCATTAATTTTGATGTCAGAGTGTTGTCCCGTATTAGCTTTGGTATCAAAGCTTGGTTCCACCACAACATTAGTAATGTTCTGCCTTAGCCTCCGCTACTCTGTATCGCTGTCAAATCTCTCTGTCACTATCAAGCCTTTTTGCTGATGTCCCACTTCTCGGCGATACCACATTACCATTGCGCACCTCGGTGCCTCAATGTCCTTGTGACTCCAAGGCTCGATCGGCTACCCGCTTACACTTCTGGCTCCACCCTGCGAGAACCAGTTAGTATGGCGAAGTATTGCTTGTGTGAGCCAACCCCAAGCAAGCCTGCCTTGAGCGAGCCAACCTTGCAATCAGCCCTACCCCTACACCACTGCTGCTCATGCAAATCTGTGTGAATTGCACATGTGCCACAATTAGGCCTGTCAATAGATCGGGTTCGGGTTGACCCCGACCTGGATCCAAATCCATATATATCGAATCAGGTTATATATCGAATCGGGTCATGGTCGATCCAAATCCTCTCGGGTCGAAAAACGGATTGAGTCAGAACTCGAGTTTTCGGATTTAATCCATTTCAATAAATGTAGTTATTTTTAGGTATTTTTCATAGTCAAATTTAAAATAATATTAAATTTATTAGAAATAAAATAAGAGAAGAAAATTATATTTTTATGAATTAATTAAAAATTTTAATATAAAAATCAGTATTTGTAATATATATACATATATTGTGAAATATAAATATATAAACTGAGCACTATACACTATAATCTACTAATATAATCTATAAGAAATTTTTATTAATTAATTATAGTGACACTCTTTACGTGAGCCTTCCAACAAAAAAATTATTAATCATAATGTATCCCTATATGAACTACAAATTAAATTACATAAACGGATCAAATTTTAAACAGGTCGGGTCAATAGTGATCCATATCCGATCCATTTATTTGTAAACAAATCGGGTCAGTAAACAGGGCAGGTTGACAGGTCAAAGAAAGAATCTATTTGGAAGTTTAATCGGATCGGAACTCGGATCGAATTGGGTCATGATCCGATCCATTGACAGGCCTTGCCACAATAGTCTTGCATCGCGAGCACCACACAATCCAATCCACATACTACGTCTTAGGTTGTAAGCACAACCCTTAATCCACGTAAGTCAAGCTCATGCATGCATTGCCCGTGCCCTTACATCCCCCTTGCATGCCTCCCGCTGGCCTTGCCTCATTCACTATCCCGCTTGCCACCCACCACTCGCGTTGTGGCCCACATCAGAGCCACCTTCCTACCTACGCCCTCGCTCTACCTTGCTTGCCGGCATGTTCATGCCGCCTCCAATACCCTCGCGCGTTGCTCCTGCTCGCATCCTTGAGCACTGGCTATGTACTGAGTGTCTGACAGCTAAAGCCCTGCTATTCGCCCACGCCCTTCACTCAAACAAGATCTACGACCTTGTACATCAGGACAATGTCATCCAGCAAAAAACCTGACTACCTTTGTCTCACTAACTGATGGGAATCCTGTCTCCATTGTAGCCTCATTGACGCACTTGCGGATTCTGTAAATTCCAAATTCTCTAATATAGATATAATTTTTGATCTGAATTAAATAATTATTGATTTATTGAGTTTCAATTAGAATTATTATTCACTTAAATTGTTTTGATTTGCGCATTTGTGCAAAACCTCAAATTTTTATTAAGTCAATTATTGTTAATTCAAATTTTGAGTCACCAAAAAAATACCGAAGGCACTTTATTCAATTCATTGAATTTAAGTGATGCCCAAATCTATTTGGTAAATTTTTATTTACTGTAAATCTAAAAATTATTTCAATTTTGAATTATTTTAATATGTAGGATTTAAAATTATCTCATTTTTATTGCAAAATTAAATTTAAAAATAGTTAAATTTGTTTGAGATAGTTTTATCATATAAATTTGTTGATTTCAAATTCACATTTACTTTCATATTTGATATTTATTTTGCATAAAATTGTATCATTTTACCTTGCATTAGATTAGCACATTTTATCGATGATTTCATTTACATTTTATTGTGTTTATTTTCAATTTTACATTTCATATTTACCATGAGCTTTTATATGTATAGTTGATTCAGTTTTGATCACACTACATATAATTCCTTGTATACTCATTGCCAAGACATATATCAATAATGAGATTTGTCATACTATGATAAGAAATTATCCCCTAATTTCGATGGTAGATTGAATCCTACAATTTCATTGGACTAGGAAATTGATATAAACAATTATTTTAAGCGTTATTCTATGTCTGATTTCAAAAAGGTTGCTTCCGCTAAAACAAAACTTACCAAGTAAGCTAAATTTTATGTTGATAATATAGAGAATGATCGTCTCCATTATAGAATAGGTTCAATTACTTCTTGGGATGCTTTTAAATGCATTTTAAGAAACAAATACGTTCCCCAGTCTTATCATAAGCATCTTTTAAATAAATGAGAGAATTTGACCAAAGAGATGAGAACAATAACCGAGTATATCGATAAATTTGAATACAATAGTATGTGATATAGAGTTTTAAAAATTAAGGAGTACTATAATTAGATTTTTTAAGTAATTTGAGAAATAATATACATGATAAATGATACTGGCATTAGTTCAAAACACTTAATAAAGTTTATCAGATGCTAAAAATTATGAGAGATCACTAGCAGTTCGACATGCCCAATTGCTAGATAGTCGTGCCTCCATGAGTGTTATGGATTTCATTACAAGACTAATTTTATGTCCCTACTACAAGTCCACCTCTTATAAAGGAGAATCTAAATAAAGCTCCCCACAAGCACTCTCAAATGCTTTGTAATTTCATCTTTTTGGAATGAAGTAATATTTGAGTATTCTACTGAGATTTCCACAACTCTTAAAGAAAGGAGAACACATTCTATACCTATTTCAATTTATATAGAAGACCACAACAAACATAAGAATATGAGAAATATAATGATGAAACTAAAGAAAATATCGAAGAAAAGATCATAGAATTTGAACTAGTTAAGGTGACTGATACTCCTGATAGTAAGAATATAAAATGCACCATGATTGAGAATTTGGCGAAAAATAATTTATTGCATGCTCTATTACTTAATGATTATGATAGAAAGCCTATTCATATAAATAATATTTATATTGTTAAGGAGCATGAGTTGGAAGTCAAGGATATATTGCATATTGAAATGATTATTAGTCTTGGTCATGATAATGGCATTATATTTACTCTAATTAAGCACATCTTTATGAAAGACATGTTAAAGACCATGACATGTAAGAAAGTCTCATTTGAGAGAGAGCTTGAAAAGTAATTCAAGAAAAAGGAGAAACAATGCAATGAGCATAAGTGTTACTTTTGGATTACTACATGAAACCTGTTAGGAACTATCTCGATTGTTACTCTAACATACCATTCACATACTTATGATTAGTTGGTAGCATTTAAGTCGTTTTTAAGAATCAAGTCTGCATGTATTTAATTTCTTTGTGTTTTTTCATTGCATATAAAAAAGTTGTTTGTTTATCAAGTTGACATTTTCATTCTCGTTTATATTCATGACATATAAAAATCAATAAATTTAATGAAAAATTATTACATACAAAAATTAAATTTTTTGAAAATAATTACGTAATAAAATTGTGGTACTTTCAATATTTTATATTTAGTGATTTTTAAGAATCAATAGTAATACCTAGCAAGGTTTTGACTTCTGCATTTTTATTGGAGTGAAAGAAGCTACACTTAAGTGCCCGCCGGCTAAATCCACCTTAAATAAAAAGTAAATCAAATAATTTTTAGTAATTTGATAATTTTGATTTAAAATCAAGATACCAGTGATATTTGATTTGGTAGAAATATACAATTTTTTAGGGTAAAAGAGTCGTCAAAAATCAACTTGATCACTAAAGATATAGATTAATGGAGACTTTATAGAGATATGCCATAACAGATTTGACCCTTGCTCAACGAAGTCAAGTTCTTTCCACCTAAGAAGAATTGATGAAGAAATTAAAATGAAAGAAAGCTCAGATGAGATTACGATCTAGAATGTCATGAATGTTCTTTCCACCTAAGAAGAATTGATAAAGATATTAAGATGAAAGAAAGCTCAAATGAGATTACGATCCAGAATGTCATGAATGGATAAAGATTCATGCAGATTATCTCTATTTTATTTTATAATTTAGAAAATTTGTTATGGATTTTGAATTAGTCAAATTCATTTTATTTATTTATTTTATTTTTAAACTATGAGTTCGTTTAGTCCCACATTTGAGTGTCCACTATATTGTCAAATCTTTATTTTAGAATGACATTTACCCTTCTATATAAGAGTTTGTATTTGAACATTTGAGGGACACCTATTATTAATGAAAATATTTATTCGATGAACTTACATTTGAGTGTCCACTAGTCAAATTCACCTCAAATAAAAAACAAATAAAATAATTCTTGATGATTTAATAATAATCAGATAAAATTAAGATACTAGTGATATTTGATTCGATTACAATATATCTTTTTCAGATGATTTGGAAATGTATTCATAGATTGACTTGATTATTGAAGATGTAGACTAGTGGAGACATTATGGAGATACACCATAGTAAATTCCTCTCTAATTGATTCATGTTGGAGTTAATGGGGAAGATGGAAACCATCCCCATCGATGCAGCCTAGATCAGCGCAGGAGAGAAGGATGTTCTATGTACCATGAATAAGGACAGGTTGGAGATTTAGATATTGAAGGTTGTGATCCAAGAAAGTATGGACATTTCCATTCATCCCAATAAGGAAGGTGGATTCAACTTTCTCAGAAGGCGTTCTTCTCTAATTGACTCATGGTGGAGTTAATGAGGAAGATGGTTGAGCAAAGGCACAAGAAACTCATTGAAGCAGTCAAAAATGATGCTGAAAATGTTATTAGGGGTTTGGATAGGTCCTTCATTCACTCAAGGGCATACCAGGAAAATGGAGACGCCTTACTAATAAAGCTAGTGGAGTTGGGCGCCTTGAGCAAAGAGCAGTTTTTGATGTCCTCCATTCACTTAGGGCATATAAGGAAGATGGAGATGCCATTTGGAGATGAGAATCTTCAGCAAAAAGTAGTTTCTGAAGCCCTCCCCTCCGAACCTTTAATAAGAATTCTTATGACGTTATAAAAAGGTGTGCATTTTCCACACCATGTTCCCACTTTTTCTTTAGAAACCAAAAGCTTATTCTCAAGAAGACAAGAAGGAATGATCTATCGAATCTTCCTTCTGAGTACTTTTGTGTTTACATTGGAATATATTCTGCTCCTCTTCTTTCAACCTAAGTTTGTATAATTATTAAAGCAATCCCATGCCGCACCCATCCCTAGTACGATGACTACTAATCGTTCACACCAAGTCATTTACTTGGGATTGCTTTTTGCAAGTTAGCTTATAAGTACAAGAGATTAATTCTCTTCAACCAACCACGTCAAATCACCAACTACCATAGTAGTCAACTAGCCCATTGGTCACCTGTGGTAAGTGTACCTCATGGAGGAATTGTTAGGTGAGGAGGGACGGGGTGCTCATGTCTAGGAAGATACACAGGCAAGCACACTTCAGGATAAGCTAGCTTGGCATTTCTTCTAGTACTCTTATTGGTTGGGACATGACGACATCGGACCGTCGATTTATTTCAAGCAGGGTCTACACTCGACGTCCGAGATCTCACCACGTAGCGTCGATCTGGATGGAGGATTGATATCTGCAGATTTGGCAGCAGGCACGATTGGTGGCTTATCAGTGGATTGGAAATCCCCATTTAAATCAATTTATTGATTTGAATGGAAATATTCCAAATTTTGAGCTGATCTCGTTTATTTCCTTCTATTTTTAGATATTTGAATTTGGCATATTGTGTAATTAGTTTTTATTTTCGAATTTATTTCTGCAATTTGAATTTCGACTGTAATCGCCTATATAAAGGCAAGAACTAGTACTATTTATCTTAATCCTGGAATGAAACCAATTTGAGTTTGAATTATTGCGTGTTATATCCCGGTGAAGGGAAAGGTTGGGGCCTTGGGTGAAAATCCCTAAATACCTTAAAGTAATTTAAAGTATTTCCCCAACTTTTCTTAAATTTTAAAATAATTTAAGCTCAAAAAAATCCAAGCCTCTTATTGCAAATTTTCACCCTAAAATCCCCTTTCTTCTCCCCTCTGTCGGCTCGGCTTGGCCCGAGCCCACGCACCAACAGGCAAGCGCCCGCCTCCGCGCCTCTCGCCTCCCGCCTCCGCCTCTACCTTCCCGCCGACCATCAGCGAGCGCCGACGACTTCGTCGCCGGTCAGATCCGTCTCGCCGCCTCGCCTCGCCTCGCTCAGTCGCGCCTCGCCTCGCTTCGCCTTGCTCGGTCACGCCGCGTCTCGCCTCGCCTCGCCTCGCTCGGTCGCGTCTCGCCTCGCTAGGTCGCACCACGCTCAGCCGCGCCACGCCGCGCCTCCGCGCCTTGACTCGCTTGGCCGCGCCACGCCACTGGCCGGCGAGCTCACCGACCCTCGTGGAACACCTCCGCATTCTCGGCTCGCCGCTCTGTTCACTCACACCCTCGCATCGCCTTCTGTTCGTCTGCCTCGACATCATCGGCTTTGGATCGCCTTGACTCGTCCCTGTGGTGTTGGAATCTCGACTTGAGGTAAATCTGAATATCAGCTGAATATTTCAAATATCATGTGAGATCTTGTAGTGGTGTCTGCTATTGGAACTACTTGATTTGCTCACCCGTGTAACCTGAACATTATTGTGTGATTAAATTGTTGTTGAGTAATATTACATTGTGAGGATACCCATAATACTGCGTACCCTGGCTCTGACGTGTTAAGATATAGTTGCCCTAAATTTTTTGGTAAATTTACTAGATATCATTTGAGCTTATTTCTAGATACTTCATGGATTTATAGTTTCTTGGTTATTACATGATTACTATTAGAGACATTCCTGAACTAATTTATGCTTATCCGCTAAAATTATTTACTGATCTCTAATTTGGATTACATCTTGCATATTGTCCCGCATCACTTATTGTCTACACTATAACCCTTCCGAGCCAAAAGATAGTAGTAAATTTTTGCTCCTTTCAGAGGATTTTCCTAAGATTTCCACATAAAAATCTCTTTGCCTGCACTTTTTGTTTATTCTCGCTTACACATAGTTCATATGTATACATGTAACAGTCTACCCATCTTGAGATCTTAGCCCTCTGTTCCTATCGACAAATTTCTACATCAATAATAACTAGATGTTATGTAGAAATTGGTAGTTTTATTATTGTTGCATGTAATTGGCATAATCAAGTCCTATCACAAACAGAATAAACAGTAGTTTAGCTCATAATTGATTCAATGGGGTCATTGTTTCAGTATGATCTTATGTTTTCCACCGAAAGAATCAAGATCTTATGGATATTTCAGTATGATCTTGTATTTCAGTATGATTCAATGAAACCATTGTTTCAGTATGATCTAGCTAAAAAGTCATTTTTAAGAGATTTGAAATTAGACATAATGCTTTGATGATTAGCAACGCATCATAATGAGATTTCAGGAGCTATAAAATAGAAAAAGGAGCAATAAAATATATCTTTTGAGTGCAACTTACCTAGATCATATGCGGCACTGTATTGGCCCCGGCTAATTGATGACAACATTTGCAAGAAATAATGGTTGCAATAAGTACCTATAAGGTTTAGCATAGAATTATAATTATCTAAGTAGAGAACCAACAAAGAGAAAAGTACCAGTATAAGGTAACAAAACTAACAATATAAAGAACAGATTATTGTTAAAATAAATTCACCATATAATCCACAAGTAAAAGAATAATGAGCAATAACAGAACAACTTCAGGAGGAAAAAGATGTTTTTTTTTTAATTCTAGGAGGAAAAAAAAGTTGAAAAAGAAGAAATTGGAAACGTCGGAAGGATTCAACCAACCTAGCCAGCCAAGCTCCTTAGGTATAAGATTTAAAAAAAAAATAACAAAATAGGGGGAAGAACAAAACATGAGCAAAATTAAATCAGTTACTATTGGTTTAGCAATAAAGGATGATAACTGCTAATAGCAAAGACACCCATGTCGAGTATGAAGTGTTGAACCAAGGAAACACCAACCTTGATTCGAAGGACTAGCAGATTTATCAAGTGGCTACTTTTGTTGAAAAGCAAGAGAAAATTTTTGGATTCCATCAATGTATATCAAATTTGATTCATTTAAAAAATCGACAAATTCAGGAAATGAGTTACGTGTGCTATTAAATTAGGAATTACAATCATACCAACTAAGGTAAAGCGTAAACTTAATTTAGCATGCTGAGGTTGAAAGGTGCTTAGTACCTATGCCAAATGTGCAGATTCTCGGGGATATATATCCTCTGTTCTGTATAATAGTTCTTGCAGCATGACAAATGGCTCGTTCATCCTCAGCAGCTCCATCAGTGATGAGAAAAATATATGGGACATAGTCCGTGTCAAATAGTAAACCCGTGGCCTTAAAAGTATGCCATGGTAAAATAGGTTATATTAGCAGTTTTTAACGAAAAAAAAACCAAAGGAGAAAAATTGCACATAGGCCACAACCTGAAAGGAATTCTTCTCAAGCATGTGTGATGCCTTCCAATCAGAAAAATAAATGTTACAAACAGCAAAAGATCAGCTCTCCATAAAACCCAATAACAAATTAAGTAAAGCATTAAATCACATCTACCTTATTAATTGGTTGCATAATGTTTGTCCCACCATATGCAATAAAATTTTTGCTAACCCATTGTGTAGCATTTTCTATCATTTCCTCATTTGCTGGCTCAAGAGATGATGAAAAACAGTACATATCTTCATTGAACGTTATTACATTGAAATAATCAGCTGGAGCAAGGTCTGAAAGAACCGAACGCAATGCACTCTTAACACTATCAAGTGGCTTCCCCTGCATGCTTCCACTTATATCCACGAGAAAGACCACTTTCTTTCTGAATACCTATCGAAGAAAGTGGATGAGATCAAGAACAAATTTATTCCGCATAGTGCAGCAAAAAAACTGAAATTGAGACTCTGAAATATTGAAATGCTTGACAAGCACATGATCATAACAGGTGATTGAGAAATGCAAACGAGCAGACCAAAAAAGTATTGCCCAAAAAGTTCTTTACAATACATATGACAACAAAACAACATGCTGGCTGTTTAATGTCAAGAAAGGAAAAGTGTTGGTACACATGGAAAAATGTCACTATTACTTGTTCTAATTGATACGGCCAATGTCTAGCAAATAACATGCAGACATTTTCTTCAATACACCTTAAAAACTTAAATACACAGAAGTTAAGATTAGTCATGTGAAATTTAGACTACATCCTACCAAAATGTGAAAGCGGATCAAGGAATTGGAAATACCTTACTAATCTGATTACCCCCAGCCCCAGGATAAAGATAAAGAAAGAACAGATTTCTTTGATCATGATCATGCCGCGATGGATATTTCAAAAGTATACCTCCATATGGAACACCTGACAAAACCTGTACATTTTACCAAGACAGAACATAAAGGGTCAAAAGCTCCTCCTATCATTTTTTTTCAACATGAAGAATACAGATTTTCTTTTCAAGCCACTAACTGTTGCTTATAATACGATAAGTGACTAACTAATGATGGTGCACATGAAAAACATACACTATAAGAAAACTCAAAATCTTTAGCAGACCAGTTCTCTACATTTGCCTCATAAAAGAAAGAGAATCTCCCTACATTCCGGCTCTTCTCCTGAAAAGATAATTATAATAATGATTTGAATAAGTCGACAGAATTAACTAAATCAAAAGAATAAACAATAAAATAAAACATGTAAGCATTCACCTTTAAAGGATGGGTTGTTTTCTGGATGATAACTTCCTTTTCTGTGCCAGAATTAACATTTAGTTGAATTTTTTCTCGTTTAGCGACAATTTTTGTAAACGGAGTAACATACTCTGGAAAGTTAAAAGGTATTCTAATTAAGAAATGGCCGTCTGTATATATCAATTTCTGGGACCAAGTGATTTTAAGAAAGATATCACATCCACCATCAACCTAAAAGGAAAAAAAACTACAATTAAACCTGAATAAATTGAAATATTAGAAAATTCTATGTGATAAGAAATAAATATGGATAGCCAGACATGCCTGAGGTATTGTTAATGAAACATAATGCTTCTTCAAGAAGCCCCTGTGCTCATTCGTTAGGAATTTCTCTATTTCTTGATCATCTCTTTGAATAACATGGGTAGAATATGATTTCCGAGCAAATTCTACCTCAGCACCTAGAATTGAACCCTGTTAGCCAAACCATGTACAGCTTGAGACAAACCAATAGGCTCATAAGTAAATAATAGCCAGAAAAAAAAAGAAGTAAATCAAGAGAAGTGTGTTAACTAAAGCAAATACGCCATTGTATTTCCCAGAAAGAAATACAATTAACTGATCATAAAAATCTGATCGGTAAACAACTTCGAAATATTTGCTTGTTGTCGTTAAGTACGGAAAACCATGAATCAGATATCAACATCATGTAAAACTCACAATTATCTAACATCATTTCTCCACGAGATCATGAAGTTAATTAAACAGACACAGCGTTATGTAATCTTGAGAAAGTTCAGAAATCCATCTCAAACTTACCTGCTCTCCCATAGGAACCACGAGTAGACAATCGCATCTCCGGCTGCCCATCACACAGTGAACCCGCCACCGTCCGCTGACAAGGACAAAGGCAGTGTCGAGATAGCAGTCAACCTCCATCGCAATATCCTTCATCTGCAGCGGGATCAATGCCGGCGGATCGCACCGGCCATGGACGTGCGGCTGATAGCTAGGAACATCCGGGTTGTCCACGATCGAAGGGTCGCCAATCACAGCATAAACCATTGGTGCCGTCGGGAGGAGAGAGATCGCCGACTTCTCCATCCCTACCGGCTGTCTCGGCGCCGCGACCGTGTGCCGTTCCTTGCCGGCATACACCCGCTTCGCCAGCTTCAGGCCGTCCTCGACCGCCCTCGTGAACTCATCCTCCATTCCTGCTATCAAAATCAAATCCTCCAGAGAGATCAACGGAGAGGTAGCAAGAAAGAATGGGGAAAGACGGAGAGAGAAATTTGCGAGAAAGCGGGAGAGTCCGAAGCTGAGCGAAGGTATCGGAATACTTGTCGATGAGGACAGTTGTGAGTGCTTCGCGGTGAGCGTACGGTTCCTCTGACCGGCACATAGGCTGCCAAGCTCTCGAAAAATATGGGGCGCGAGATTTCGTCGGCCCACCGCATCCTACTGTCCTACTTCTCTGACGGAATGCAGAATAGGTAGCTCCGTCCCATCGCCGGCGACGGTAGGGCCATGCCGGCACCGGAAATGGCGGAGGTCCCACGCTTCCAATGACAACCCGCCACGTGGACAAATCGCGTTTCATCAGAAAATTCTTATTTTGGCTGGAAATGATGAGCGCAAAAGCAACGTAAACGATAATTAAATGATTAAAAATTAGGATAAAGATTTGCATTCAAAAAATATATATAATTCAAAATTAAATTTATATTTATTTTTTTAATTATATAGCTTAAAAAAAATTAAAATGAATCCGTTAAAATTTTCAGTTTAATATTTTTAATTGACGTGATGATTCAGAAGTTTAATAAAATTTTATTTTAATTTTGCATGTAGTCCATTTTTTAAAGTATTTCTCTTTTATAAAACTACATGAAGTATTAACTAATTAAATTTCAAAAAATTCCCTTATCAGTATTATTTGAATTCTAGATAAAAAAAATTATTAAATGAACCCGAATAAAATATTAAAATTGACCTTAATATTTTTTTATAATAAGATTAAAATTGACCTTAGAAGACACTTAAAAGATTTTTTAACAAAAATTAAAGACCTAAATAAAAAATTTTTAATAAAGGAAACTAAATGCGATTCACCTTTTTAATTATCTAAAATATCCATCATTCTTTCCTTTTTCTTTTCCCCTCTAAAGTAGCATAAGCCATATTCATTTCAACTCAAACTTATTTCATAAATAATTATATTTTAGATTAATTTATGTACTATGAAACTAAAAAAATGTTTATAAAAAAATTATAAAATTCAAGCAGTGTATGAGTAAATATAATTTTAAAAAGTAAAATACACCTAAAAACCTCCCAAAAATTACATTTTACATATTTAATATTTGAATTTTTGTTATTCACATTAACTATAAAATTATATAAAATTTATAACTTACACACATCTGACTAAGAAGTAAGTTTTTAATATTTATCAAAAAAAAGTTTTTAATACTTTTTTGTTAGAAAATTATTTAAATGTACTCCTTTTACTTCTATGATCTTCTTTTCTTTCTCTTTTTTCTCCTTTATCCTACCCTGCTGTATTTTTCAAGATGGTATTTAATTTAATATTATTTTAATATTATATAATATAATTTAGAAAAAATAATTATTTAATTTAATAACATATATAAAAAAATTTAAAAAAATATAAAATTATTACACAAATAATAATATCTAAATTATATGACACAATACTAAAATAACATTAATGGGTATTTGATTCGATATTATGTTATGTCATATAGATGTTATAATATCTAACGAACATATTTTGAATCACAATTATGTAATATTTTAAAAAATTATCTAAAATTATCATTAATTCAAATAATTATTTTTTTCTAAATAATATGATACAATATCAAAATAACATTAAACCAGATGCCTCATAAACTGATGCATTATCATACTTTCAAAGTCCTCAATGATTAACATTGATGTTTATTGGTATAAAAATTTAACTCATACTTATATCATGAGAATGAAATTATTATTAATATCTTAATTTTATTTTTAAAAGTCATGCTATAATTAACTATGGCTCAACCTGGAAGAAGATGAAGTGAATGGGATCAAGTGCCTCCTAACTCTCATACCAGCAGGTCATGTGGTGTGTGAGGTCTTAAAGGTCCAAACCTCCCCTCCTAAAAGGTAACACTGATGGAGGGATAGGAGTTGGATCAGCTTGGGATGTTATGAGTTTATCTTGGGATGGGGGATGGGGGATGGAGGATGGAGAAAATAGCCCCCATGCTCACCAGAGCCAGGACCTCCCTGCCTTTGGCAACAACCCTGTTTATAACTAACCCTTTTTGTGCAAGTACGAATAATGACACAAGGAACACACGATATATGATCAACATGCCTATAACGTGGCAAGCTACTGTCGACGGTGCAAGGAGTGTGAAGTAGATCCTATAGCAACAAAGGGATCAGGCCATTAGAAATTGTAATGACCCTTCTGTCTTCCAGTGGACCGCGACTATATACCATATTTAGAGTGCAAGGAATGCCAAAGTCCACTGTGGACCACACGCCACTCCGAGGATTGTGCGGTGCTAGTTTGCTCAGACGTAATCCAAGATAGACTTGACCATACCTTGAAGAACTGGGATCCCATTAGTTCGTATTGAGTAAATGGTGAGGCCAGTGTAGCAGCAGTTCTTTGCGACCACCACAGAGACTTTTAGGGAGCTGTGAGTACCAATTTATTCACAAGAGCAATCAATGAGGCAAAGACCAAAAGGACTTTAGAGGCGGCGAGACTGTAGATAAAGCATAAGGCGTATGATTGGAGAAGATTCTACCATCGTTATTGGAGACATCCTGCTTTCACAACATAGAACTGCTAGAAGCAGCTTACATTGAGTTTTTTTTACTTTAAGTACATTTAAAGCACATAAAGTTACACATATATACAAATCCGTCAACAAGACTGATTTTGTAGCTGCTTTTACTTGCATAGCTGATATATAATGAAATAAGGGTAACCCTCTCCCACTAAATTTTTGCACGATTCTCACTAAGGATTTTGATTATTGTACTATATATACTTTGCTTTTTATAATATCATAGGCTTTGGCCAAATTTCAAAAAAGCATCTAAAAAGGTTAAGAACAATGCTAGAGTCCTAACAACTAATTAAAAGTAGCACAAAATCTAACTTTGGGTTTAATCGACTTAGATTAAACCCAGAAGTAAGTTGTGAGTAATTTATTGGTCAGTTATAGCATGTTCGAAACTAATTCTAAAAACAGTAGTACAGTCATTTTGAATCTATTTGAGTTTTCTAGCCTGGCAATGACAATTTAGGAGGAAATGTAAACTTGAATCATCATGGAAAAAACTACATTTTCAATGAAAATTACATGGGGCGTTGAGTCATCATAATACTGCTTGAAACAGTAAACATTGGTTACCCTTAAAGAAATAAGTTGATCTTCTTCAGAAAGATTTATTCTCTCTTTTTTAGTCACGTTCACTGATGGCAGTAAGGTGCTCATCAATCTCCTCGGTTGAAAGAACTTTAAAAACAGGATCTTCCTTCCTCACAACTCCAACCTCCAAAAGAAAAAATTATCGAACATATGCAATAAGACTGTAATGAATTGCAAAAATTTGATCTGAAAAAATGTATTTTAAATAACCAACCTCGATCTCAGTGGCCTTGAAGTCTTCCTGTAGGACTGATTGTAGAGCAGATATTGCAGTCTGCAAGTAAGGGAAAGATCAAAAGAATACATAATAACACAAAAAAAAAAAATCATGTCATATTAAACGCCTACATGTTGCCATTTACAAGTATCACAAAAAAATACTACGTTCCATAAAAATAACACCTAACTTATTACTTGGATTTGCTGCATGTTCAAAAGATAACTTAACCAACAATTAAAAAAATTTGATAAACAATAACAGAATATTCCTAGTTTGTTTTTAGTTTGATCCTTATACTATTTTGATCATATTAAAGACCAAAATAATTTATTTATTAAAAAAAAAATTAAGTATACAACCCTAAAATCTAAAACCTCCCCAATTTGGGGTTGCGTATACGACACTCATTAATAATAGTTTTTTTTTAAAATGCTATGTGAAACATGTAATTTTATCATATTTCAGTATTCAGTATGTAATTATCCCAATAGAATTATATATATGTATATATATTGAACACCTATACTTTACATATTTAATATTACAATTTACAAGCCTGGCAATGAGACTAATTTCATCATGCTATGAAAATTGTGACCTTACGTTAAGATATGTATATGATGGATGGTAAAGTTAATTAATTAATGATATAAAATAAAATTTATTTATATATGAAAAATGATATAACATGTAAAATAAAGTAGATTTTTTATATTAAAAGTTGCATAAGTGTAATAAAAATTAATTTAATATTTATTTTTTGGATTTTATGTGTAAAAAATAAGATGATCGCAAATACATGGGATAATTCTATTGATGATGACGACTAAGTTCAATAAATGCATCAGACATGAACAATGACTTCCACAACAACCAACATGCTAACTAAATCAGAAAAAAGATATACGCAATCTTCAGATAAATTGTAACACTTATGCTGTGAACCTATAAACAAGAATTTCTATGTGAGGGAAAGTTGAACACTTGAACTGCCTAGTCTCTGAATAAAAACATTGATAGAGAAGGCTAAGGAAAAGTTGAACACTTGAACTGCCTAGTCTCTGAAGAAAAACATTGATAGAGAAGGCTAAATAACTGTGCACATACAAGGCTAAATAACTCTGTGTGTGTGTCTATATACATTGAAAGAGTATATTTTCTCATCAAGGAAAAATAGTATACCGTTAGATGTTCCAAAAGGAATAAAATATGTACAAATTTCAACAGGAAATGCAAACCTGCACAGTTTCTTCATATGAAAACGTAGGATCATTCTTCATTTTCTTCTCCAGAAAATTGATAGCTTCTTGCTCCTTCAATCCGGCACTAGTAGCCTGGGTCATACAATTTCCGAGAAACACAAGAGAGCAAAAGCATTGTAGGTATGGCTGACATGCCCAAGGACAAATTTACATATATATATATATATATATATATGATCATTTATAATATTTAAATGTTAAGAAATATAAGTTATCTTTAACTAAACAAGAGATGCCAGTGAGTTGGTAATAATGTGAGGGAGGGAAATCATAGATTCATAACCCATTGAAAGACACATTTTTGGGTTTCTATCCTTTTAAAAAAAATCAAAATTCACTAACCCACCCAATCCGTTCACCCTAACCTGCCAGACCTGTCCACCCTCACATTCATGTTAGATCTAATGCCTTTGCTCGATAGTACTTAACCAACTTTGGTTCATCAACGAGTTCAGGCGAAGGCCTAAAAAGCAGCCAAAATGAACTGAATCTGGCCCTTTCCAAACGAAATGATCTGAAACCAAAAAATTGACATTTTCCAATCCTAATTGGCTGGAACCGATCCTACACCAGAGGATCAATTAGGTTTCAACCGAAATCATAAAGTTATAAAAAAATCACCCTTTAAATTAAAAGATCTAAGCGCAACTACATTGGATCATAAATGAGTCCAAAGCATGACATTAGCTGGACAACGATTGGCAGGCCAACAACAAAATACATAACAACAACAACAACAACAACAACAACATTTACTCACGTTTAAAAAAAACCATTTACTTGAGTTAAACTCAATCTAGCAAGATTAGTTTCATTGGATTCTCATTTCCATTAGGTTTTATTTAAAGCAAAATTCCTGTAAGTGCAAACCGAGTTGAGGTCACATCTAATGATCGCATCATAAGTCATTTTTTATCTTCTCTTTTTAAAAAAAAAAAAAAATCTTTTCTCTTTATTGAGACTACATATAAGAGCCTCTAGAAGTCAACAAAAACAATAGTACAGCAGGATTTAAAATGGAGGCTAGACAGTAGCCTGGTGGCCAAGGGAAAATCAGACAATAAAAGGAAACTACTGAAATTTCCAACAAATCCTTGATATTAAACAAACATATAACTATCAATTCTTGCTAAAGAATCGGTCATGATGACATGATCACAATAACGAGATCAATCAAATTGATATACCTTAATGGTCCCACCAAAACTGACAATCATCAAATATGTTTATCTATGTAAGAAATATAAAAAGCTGAAAACTTCTAAATTATACACACTGCTAATAGCAACTTGTTGGAAGTGTGTCGACTTCTTCTGTAGCTCACAACTATTTCTTCAATGACAGTTGAGCTAGATTCTTTCTTGGGAGTGAAATACCATGCGACTCAAACAAGTTTGTTCAACTCACAGCCTTTCAGATTGAATTCTAACAAGGATCCTCGTTGCTTCGAGGCATTCTTCAACTACTTTTCAGATGAAAGACTATTGATAGATCATGTGGGAGGAATCTTCAAACATCTTCTAGTTGTCAACGAACTTGTAGGGAAGATAACCACCCACATCACCATCAAGGCTATTTTTGTAATTCCAAGTATATATACCTTGCCTCCCTCTATGAATAGAGGAGAGCACGGAGATAAAAGAGCTATTGCATTTGCTACTGAAGGCCCAAACTTAATTTTCTTCAGAGTATTGTTTCAAAGCTTCGCTTTTATTTTGTGGTTGTTTGTTTTTGTTGATTGATTATTTGGAGAACTTCCTAAGCCATTGATTGTCCAGAAAGAATACATAAAAGAAATTATCTCCTTCATTGATTGTTTTTCTTATTGTAAAATTTCTCAAGTTATTAGAAATATTAATAGCGTTGCTAACTACAATGCGCATCTAGCAACATTAGGATATTTTGTTTGAGCAAGAGGAATGCTCACTCTCTGCCAATTTTTGTAACATCCTCAAAAGGATGTTGGTTGATATACGTTTTTTGTATTTTACTTTAGTTTAATGCAAATGGCCTACACAAATGAAAAAAAAAGGATTGGACAAAGATTTGGCATTTTCAACTCGGTCGCATGAGCAAAAAAGGCTTAGGTGTTTTTGAGTAATTGTGGATTCCTTTGCATCAAACACACTTTCATTAGCCAAAGAATTACATTCTATCTAACTTTTACAGGACTGTCTAGCATTGAGTCAAAAATCAAAGCTAGTTATATGTTGCCCTATTTTCTAAAGCAAAAGTCATGTTCTCAAAACCTTTAAGCAATAGAAAGCTAGCATCGAAAAGAGGGGAACATAACCACCCAGGTCACTATCAAGGCTATTTCTAAAATTCCAAGCACAATTTCGTTATACCTTATACCTCTATAAATAGAGAAGGAGAGTACAGAGTCAAAAGAGTTTTTGCATTTTTTGTTGAAGGCACAACCTCCATGTTCTCCAGTATTGTTCGAGAGCTTCAATTTTCTTCTATGAGCATGTGAATTGTTCTATTCAAGTAAAGGAACATCTCATTTCTATTTGACTCAGAGAAATAAAACTCTAAATTTTTATTCTCTTATTCGATTAGTGAAACTTTATTCCTTTGCCTCCAACCTCGACAGTGGTTTTTTCACAAGGGATTCCACTTAAATCATAGTGTTAACTACTTTCTTTCTTCTTCCCTTTATTCTTTACTTCTGTGATTCTGTGATTGCTTGTGGTAGTTCGTTTATTTTAGTTAACTAATCTTTTGCTAAAGCCACTCAATCATTTCCATGCTTCAAGTAATTATTC
>KZ451919.1:1075857-1126377 GCA_002786265.1 Apostasia shenzhenica
TATATATTATAATATAAAATGTATTTTAATTCGAGCCGATTTCGAGCTGGATCGAGCCGAGCCTACCCCGGCTCAAAATCGGCTCAAAATTATTATCGAGCCGAACTTTTGGCTCGTTAGTCGGCTCATTTAAATCGACTCGATTTCGATTCGATTTAAAATCGATTTAATTTTCGATCGATTTTCGATCCATATTAACACCCTTACATCTGAGTCATAAGTCACAAGTGAGACTCATATTAATCTTATTAAAAACAAGGGGATTTATATTTGTCACCCCTTAAAGCCGATATTGGCTCGGCTCGAAATCGGATCGATAACAGCCCTACTCAAATGGAGCAATGCATTTTGGAGCAAAAAAAAATTTGACATTAGTCCTTAGATTTATTTGAATAACTCCTTAATAACTTTACAAATAATAAATATTTTAAAATTATTTTTTGTGTTATGTTAAAAGAATTTTAAATTTGAGGATAAAGAAGTAATAGTCTTGAGACAAGATTTTTTATATCAAGAAAATCCTTTTTCAAAATGTTTTATAACCCTAATTATGTCTTATTTATTGTAACTTTGTTAATAAAACATATAATAGATCCCCTCTAATTAGATGCAAGGAATCACAAGTTGGTAAAGCGAAACTACCATCAATCTTTTCCACTCGAATATTACGTTGTCGTCTTTAGTATGTCTTATTATTGTCGTCATAAAAAAAGTAAAATAAAACTTTTTTATGCCTATCTCATTATTGCCAAAGAAATAAATGAAATTCTACTTAACTCAAGTTAAAACTTTTATTTAAAAAATAAATTAAATATAATATATTTAAAAGATTTAGAATTTTATGTTGTAAACATGAAAAATAAGAAATTTAATAAGTTATTAATAAATAATTGAAGGTTAGGCATTTTAGTAGCCCAAATAAAAAACAATTACTTTTTTGCTTAAAAAAAAGCACCTTTTTAAGCATTTATAAGTGGGAGTTTAAAAAAGACTTTTATAAATCAATGTGTTCTATAATCCGGATTTATACCAAAGTTAATCATTTCACAAATCTCTTTTATACGTCATTAAAAAAACAAAAAAATCCTTAATTAAACCAATTAAGGCTTTAGTCGATATTTAAAAATCATGTTACCATCATAAATAAAAATCTTGTTTAAAAGCCCATGGGCCCCAAAGCACAACATATTTCTCGGCCCAGTCTTCAAGAATTTGACCACAGTCAACGCTCCAAGGTTCCCGCTCATTATTGACATAAATACCCTCTTCTTTTCTGATAAGTTCCCCTTGCCGACAGGGGCAACAATGGGAAACTACGACCGTCATCAGCTCCGCCCACGTGGATCTGCATTACTTTCAATGATATTCCAGCTCGCATTTTATTTAGATTTGAATTTAATTTGATTTTTATATAATACAAATTTACGTATTTAAAGTTTTTTATTATACTATTGACGGATTATATATATTAAAGTGATTAATATGTAAATATAAGTTCATGTTTAGCGCGATGACCAAAATAGTACTAATTTAAAATAATAGTAATAATAATAATAAATAAATTTAAATATAAAAATATTATTTTATTTCACATACTAAATTATTTTCAATAAAATTATCAATTTTTTTTTACATTTTAGATCAAAATACTTGAGTTGAATATTTTAGTTTAAGATATGAAATAAAGTTAATAATTTTTCTAAAAATAATTGAGTATGTAAAATAAAATAATATTTTTATATTAAAATTTGTATAAAATATAATAGAAATTTATTTTTTATTATTATTATTATTTTAAATTAGTACTATTTTGCTCTTGATTTTGGTTCAACAAGGCCTAAATATAATATAGATTAGTTAATTAAAAACTTATTTAATATATAATGAATATTTAAATTTAAACATAGATAAAATATTTCATTTGATTCAATTCAAAAATCAATTTAAAATTGTGTAAATTTTAGTAGGCTGAAATTAAACTCAACTAGATTTCTAAAAAAATAAAACTCGACTTATACTTAAATTGTTCAATTTTGGGTCAAAATAAACTTTTTATAAGCTTTAATAATGCAACGACTCATACATTTAATGATTACACTATCATTTATATAATCTTGAATAGCTATTAATAGTACCTACCCAATTGCTAAAATAATAGCGAAAGACGATACTATTAGGTAAATAATATTAATAATAACAAATAAAATTTTATTATATTCTACATAAATTTTAATAAAAAAATATTATTTTATTTTCTATTCAATTATTTTTAAAAAATTATTAATTTTATTTCATATTATAGATTAAAATATTTGAATCATGTATTTTAATTTAAGATGTGAAATAAAATTGATGATTTTATTAAAAATAATTGAGTATATGAAATAAAATAATATTTTTATATTAAAATTAATAAAAAATTATTTATTTATTATTATTATTATTATTATTTTAAATTAGTATCATTTTAATTTTGATCTTTGCTCTTGCGTTATATATAATAATAATTATAATTTTCATAAACGATTTATAACCATTATATAATATTAAAAATTTAAAAATATATAAAATAATAAAATTTTAATGATATGTTCTAATTTGCCCATTTTCACTAAAGGTTTACCCAAATATCAAAATATATGATGTTTATAAGAAAACCAGATTTTCAAGAATTAATAGCAATAATTCCCCTCATTTGATACTATGTACAACTAAAATTCTCTAATTTTCAAATTAATCAAATTAAAAATAATATGAAAATAAAATTTTTAACATTAATAGATAATAAAAAATATTTTATCAAATTATTAGATTAAATTAAATATTATAATCATCTAAAATATTAATATAATTTATAAACTAATAACACTAGTCCATTAATTAAAAAAAATATTTTTTATTGAACCTATTTATTAATACAAATGAATATATATATATATATATATATATGCACATTATTTCAAACTAAAGAACCATATTAATTACTATAAAAATTATGAGAATCTAATTTCTATTAACCTTATTTTAAATGATGAATTTAAAACTTGCCCAAATTTCTCTCAAATAATCTCCCTCATGCCCCAAATGACATTGCATTGCAGCAATTGAAAGAGATGTAATCTCTCTCCCTCCCTCCATCTTGCATTGTTTGGCATGAGCCTAAAAATGAGCAAAAAAATATCTTAATAATATTTTAAATTTATTATAAATTTTAATAACTTTATTTTACATCCAACACAAATTCCAATCTTAAAAATCAACTTTATTTCACATCCAACACAAATTCCAATCTTAAAATCAACTTTATTTCACATCCTACATACCTCTCAATATTAAAATAAATTTCTTTCTCATCAACTCCATAAAATAAATTATTTTCTCTTTCCTTACCCAAATTCATCTTCCAACCAAACAAAACAGGTGAGAAAATATGCATGAAATAATTCACTAAAAAAGAATGCAAATGCTACAGAGATCTACATCATGTGCAAAAGTATTGCCACCATGAAAAAAAGAAAGAACAAAAGGGGGGGAAAAAACCTTGATGTGGGTCTGAAAGACTGCTGCTCATATGATACATTAACTCTCCTTCCTCCCTAGCTAGCATTATTTTTCCTTTTTTTTTTTTTTTCGTGTCATTTTTTGGGATATGTAACCTTCTTCATGTGTGTTTCTACCTCGATTTCAATATACGACAACTCGGAGCAGACCTGGCTGGGGCTGGGTGTAATGGAGGCCTTCCTCGAGCAGATACTGTTCAACAGCTATTGGAAGCCTTGCAGGAGTTCTTGCTCCCTTGGTGTGGTGGCCAGTGCCCACACAGATCAAGACATGAAGTCGGTGCCCTGCTGATCGTGCTGCATTCTTCATGATGCTCAGCTCGTGTTTCAGAACATGTATGGCTTCATTCACATGAAGGCCGTGGAGATCAACCATACGTTCTTGTCCTCGTCCGTAACCGTGAAGTTCGGGAGAGCCGGGATTCCTGCAAAACAAACAGATATTGCAACCACAAACAATATTATGAACCCTTTGCCGATGAGTCTCATTAATCCTACTTGATGCGAATGTGTGCATGTAAACGCAAACAATACTTTCTCCCTCCATCCTACATGGTGCATGTGTATGCATCTTTTTTAACAGTTATCCTAAGAACAATTAGATGAGAAAACCAACAATCTCAGTGAATTACACATCCTCTATTCTTCTATACACAAAGAATGACTCAGTATTACCTTCCATTAGCAGCTTTAAAACTAAATCATGGTCAGATTCGCACCACCAAATTTTAAGTAAAATACTAAAATTAGATGGATGCCCCTTGATTCTTTTAAATACAACAAAATAACCCCTATGTTATTTTGTGGAGTTTTAAGGAATTGAAGGTCTTCTTGCATGAAACTTTCAAATGGAACTAACAGACCTATACAAGCTAAGACACTGCCATGCCGTGTCCCCATGTCATCGTGTCATATTTGTACATCCTAGGTGTTCACATTGAATAAAAGCCATGCCAAATTACATCTAGGAACCTATTATTTAATTATATAAGTTTTCTCGAATTCTTTGCTTCAATTTAATGCATCAAGTTTGTGTTATACTATGTTTTTCAATAAATATAAATGGTTACTCATGCTGTTAAACATATACTTTTCATTATCATTTTATTTTTATCTTGTGTCCAACTTGTATTTGGAAAGTTGTTGTATCATCGTGTCGTACTTCCTAACCAACAGAAATGAGATGGAACAACACTAATCTTTCTAATGAAACTAGTCGACATAAGTATAGTTCTTGTTGTAGGCACATATCTGATTAAATGGTCTATAACTATTACCCCACCCACTGCGGTGAGTTGAATTTGCAATTAGTTAAGACAACACGATTCTGTTAAAAACTTAATGCCATTACTCAAACATTCATTAAACTAAAGGGATTATTTTGAAGTGCTTATATGAATAGGAAAGCTCATATATAAATATAAAAAAAAAAATCTAAAATGCAATTCAGTAAGTTTAAGTGGTGCGCATGTAATTGCACACAATAGTGTCACATACAATATAATGATGAGAAGTATAGGAAGGCTGAAGATTCCAGGTACTTAAATGCCCTAGGTGAGTTATAGAAGACAATTAGAAGATGAGAATAAATTCCTGTTGATACCTTGTTCACAATGGAGAACAGGAAAAAAAAAATCATTAGAACTACAGGAAGGCAGGATTATAATGTTTTTACTGCATTATCCATCTATATATGCACACACAGATGCCAGAATTAAAGGAAAATATAACCAACCTCTGTCGAAAAATGGTCTCTCTAGCATTTGCATGAGCTTCTTTCATCTGTAAGTTGTACCATTTACCCTTATCGCCGAGTTCCTTTGCTAGAGCCTTGTTCCCAATCAAATAGGCTTCTCTTGCCTAACGGAAAGAACAGGAGAAAATCAATAGATAATCACATACATACAATCCCAAGTATTCCAGCCAACGTTTGCATAACATGTGAAGCTACGTAATCCATCATATCATGAGCAATATTGACAAGCCAAGAAAGTAAGAAACATGATGGTAACCTTTGTGGTACGATTGTAGTAGTATAACTTCCTTTGAAAGAACAATCGCGACTTTAAGCTAGTCAGAGTACTATAGTTTAGATTGTTTAAGTTGCTGAAACAAACTCCATTCTAAGACAAAATCAATACATGAGCACACCCTTTTAACCTATTAGTTGGCATTTGTTTAGTTGGTTTACTTTAACCTAATTGAAGTTAACCTATACAATCATGTCCTACACAAATACTCAGAAAAAAACTAAATCATATTTTACATCCTACACAAATCTCAAGAAAAGACTTAACATTATTTACATCATATTGCTATCTCAAGATAAAAACTAATTTTATTTTGCATCTTACATAATCCCAGATGAAAATTAACTTTATTTTAGATCTCACACAAATCTCAACATAAAAATTCATCATTTGAGTTTAAACAAGTTACAAATGAAGGCTTAGCATTTCGCAGGTTCGTAGAGAGAGAGAGAGAGAGAGAGAATTGACAGTTGTAATTCAAAACATGCATGCCCTCACAGAATGGAGCAGACAATGTGAGTCAATTTAGAAACGTATGACACTTATATCACTCGTCCATCAAGAGCCTCGGATCCTATTCTGCCACAACTTCTCCGTAGTCCCTCCTTGAGATCTTTGGCATACAAGGTCGAGTCTAATAACATTGCGTATCCAAGGCTCGACAAAAAGTGATAAATATGCAAGGTCGATGACCACACGATATCTGAGAACACGGCATCTTGATGATGACATCGGTGACCCAATATTAGACATGAAATCAACTCATATAAGAGGACATCCGAGAAGCCAGCAACTAGTCTAGACCTAAAATCACCTGCCTGCCATAATGAGGGAGATCATGAGAGAACACGAGACTCGACAATCTTGGGAGCATACCTAAAAACAACTAGCCATGTACTATATCGAGTGTAAAGCTAGTAGCCTAGTAGAATCTAAATCTTAAGCAACAAAATTTGGCATTGCCAACCACCAGATATTTGATTACGGAAACACAACAACTTAATTTTGGATAACATATTCGTACCATATTTTTGTCCAAGATTTGTAGGGCTTTTACTATTTTAAAGTTGTAACCAAAGTTGATTCTCCACAGTCTTAACTGTCTATAATGGAAGATCATATCACGGGAGAAGAATTTTGGAATTAGGGATCAACAATCCCTATACAGCAAGAGGGGGAAAGAAACATAAGCAATAATTGCACTGTTCGCCACTAAGTTCTCATTGTACGCTAGACAGATCTACCATGATGGTCATTCATTTGTTAAGAGATTTAATGAAGTCATTTAGGGAGAAAAAAGAACATATATATTTAGTTTTTATTGATTTAAAAAAAACTTATGATAAATTACTAAAAGGAGTGCTCTGAAAAATTTTAGAAAAGAAAAGAGTTTGCATTGTTTACTTTAAAGTTATTCAAGACATGTATAAAAGGACTGTAACATGTATTTGGACATAAGAGAGCCTGATTAAAAAAATTTCTATTTTAGTTTGATCACATCAAGATTCAGCTTTAAGTCTATATCTCTTTACATTAGTTATAGAGATTTTGATTAGACAAATTCAAAAAAATGCCTTAGTGTATACTTTTTACAGATGATATTCTTCTCATTAATAAGATTAGAGAAGGTGTTAAAGTGAAACTCGAGTTATGAATAAAAACATTAGAATCTAAAAATTTATTTTAGTAAATCAAAAATTAAATATATAAAATATAAATTTAATCAACATAGAAGCACTTATAGTGAGGAGATGACAATTGATGACTACATTATTAGGAAGAGTAAGCGGTTTAAATATTTTAGATCAATTGCATAGAATAACAATGAAATAGATAGTGATGTTATTAATAGAATCCAAGCAGAATGAATAAAGTAAAGGAATGCATCCGACATATTGTGTGATATGAAAATTTCACTCAGACTTAAAGCTAAATTTTATAGAATAATTGTAAGGCCAACAATATTATATACCGTTGAATACTGGCTTATAAAGCAGAAACACACAAATAGAATAAGTATCATAGAAATGAGGATATTAAGGTGGATGAGCGGTTATACGTAAACAAATCAGATGAAAAATGAGTATATTCATGACAAAGTTGGAGTGACCACAACTGAGGATAAGTTTAGAGAGCTTAGATGGTTTAGACATATAAATCATACGCCGATAGAAGTTTCAGTAAGGACAATTAGATTATTGAATCTTGCTTATGTAAAAGAGAAAAAAGGAAGGCCAAAAAAGGCAATCAAGAAACTATAAAAAATGACATTACATATTTGAAGCTAAAAAAAAATTATTTAATAAAATATAATGAAAATAAAGTATTCATGTAGCCAAGCCCACCTAGTGGGATAAAAACTAAGTTTGTTGTTGTTGTTGTTAAACAAAACTGTTGCGTTAGAAGGAAACATCTTAATTAACCTAAATTCCTCAACCTAGCACAATGATTAAAGACGATTTCAATTGAATTTCACAAGATAAAAAAGGATATTGTTCAACAAGACATTACATTAATGAGCTTTTGTGATACACAACTATATATTAGTCTTTGACAATGCTACAATCAAATCTTCTGGTTCCACACTGACCAGAACTTCCATGATCCTTGATCTTATCATAGAATAGTCCAAACAATTCAGTCAAGTCTTATGACAAGCTCCATAATTTGGTCCACAGAAACTAAAGATAGTTCAACTTCACTATTCGTATCATTCCCATTTTTAATCTGTCTACTCCTGGCTCCTGCAAACACTATCATGACACTGGCACATGCATTCTACAAAAACTTCTCAGGGATCTAATAAAAACAATCATCTCGAGCAACTGATTTACTCCTAATAAACCCTCCAACCATGAGAGAGTAGTCACTCCATTTGCCCAGTTTGAAAGATTTAGCATCTAAACATCTACATTTTTGCCACAAAAGACTATACTTGCTGTCTTTCTATTCAAAATATTGAGCAAATAAAAACTTAATATCAAGCTAGAGCTCAGAAGCTGCTATTTAATAGTCATTGTCAACCCCCTGTATGTTGAACTGCGTACACAATCCCCTTAAGTTTCATTTGTGAATGTACTAAAAGTTTATATACAAAAGTAATTAGCCTTTACTTGCCTGCTGAAAACATGCATTTCGAAGGCGGGCAAAGTCACGAGCTTCTTCCCTTGATGTTGAATACATGCTTGCTGCCAGTTATTAAGTTTTTCGGAGACAAATGAAACCAACAAAAACAAATCATAACCATAACAACTAAGAGAGAGTACTACCAACTGCTTCTCCAGTCTCCAGCCAAACTGGAGTGGCCCGAGAAGTTCCGAAGCCTTGCAACTTCTTTTCATATGCCAGTTTACTATGGTTCTTGTATGAGCTGGATAGCAATTGTGCATTTCCACTGGATCCACCAAAACCGTCTGCAGAACCATTGCTCTCATACTTCCAGGTTCCACTATCCTGCAATGCAAGTTTTCTAACAGCAGAGGCAAAGTCAGGAGTACCTCTGAATATACTTGAAGGAAACCTATATATATTCTGGTTTTGCTGCAGATTGTCTTTATTGTACTTTGAGAACTCATTCTGAGAATCTGCCACTGGAAGAGCAGGGAAATCAAGGGCATTAAGGTTTGGGGCTGCAACAGCCTTTGAATTTTGGTTATGATTGAAGCCACCATCCACTTGAAGCTGCAATCACAATAACAGATATCACGACAGTACAGTATCAGATCACATAAATCACAAAAATCAAATCACAAGAAGTTTGGAGTTCCAACTTAAAGAGAAAAAGGAAAAGGAATTATGACTGCCATTGTTTATTGTTTTCAACACCAAAATGTAAGAATAAAACCTTCTCCTTGTCATTTGTGAAGTAAATGGAAGTACTTACAAATTACTTGTCATTCCTCAGCTATTTTCTAGATGACTGCAAAGGCTCGGATGGTAAGGTATATAGAATACAATATACATAGAAAAAGTATAGTCAAACCATAAATGAATCAGAAACAAAATCCTACTGAATTTTTTTAACACTAACAAATGTGATGAGACTTAAATGCAAATTAACAATCAAATCACAGCTCACGCAGTACTCCATTTTCCTTCTATTTACCACTTATTGAGCCTCATGTAACCACTAGTAAGTTTACATGGACAATTCCCCCTCAAGATGATTCACCTCAAAAAATGCCAGTTTTCTGTTATTGTAGTTACTGAGAAGGTTCTAAGATAATCCTTTTATGCCAGCAGTTAAAGTCCCCAGACTATAATGAATCAAGTCAGATAAAAAAAGGAAGCAGCAGTACCAAAGAACCTTGCAGATTCTCTAAGGTATGAAGAAGTTAGAGATACTTTGCATGCACACTACACAAGTAGTAGTACAATTTACATTACTCAAATAAAAGAGTTAACTTGTCTTGTCTTACAGATACACCAGAAATTCCTGTAGAACTTCATCAAAATATTCTGAACCACATGCGATATTTCTTATGGGCAGTAAAATACCTCAAGCTGAGTAAGAATTTCAATCGTTAAGTTCAAATCGCAGCCATTTGCATAGTAGAACTCTGCAAGGCTCTCAGACGAAAATCCAGGGAATTGCAAAGCGAGGAATTCAACATGTTTGATAGCAGTATCTTCCAGTGTGAGATGATCTGCATACAGATTATTTGCAAATACGGCACCAGAACTTCCATTAAACTGATGCGCATCCACTCCGTTGCCAAGATGAAGTGAGGTACTTATCAATGAACCGTCCCAGGAATCATCCGCAGAAGTCATGAAAGCAGAAGATGATTGGTCTTCAACAGCAGAATTAGAGTATCCTAGTTTCTCAGCCAAGCCATTGCTAAGTAACACTTGCCTGCTCATAGATGCTGGAAGCCTTGGTGCGCCATTACCACCATGTATTGACAAACCAGCAAGCTGAAGCTCTTCAGCACTGGCAAAATGATCTTCTCCTACAGCTGTAAAGTCGGGAGTGATATCATCAGGAAGCTGACGTCGCCAATATTGATGCGCCTCATCATCAGAATTATTTGAAATTGTAGAATCTGTCCTGTCCAGGACAGCTTTCCTAGAGGTTCCAGGAATATCAATCCTATTTTTGTCTTCAGGTTTATTATTTCCATTTAAGTGTCTAACTGCAGATGGAACAAACTCTGCTGCATTAGGATTTAATACAGAGACTTTGCTGGGTATGGTCAATTTGCCATCCTTATTCTCGATACCTTTGATAGGCAAACTCATCATAGTTTAAAGTATGAGTGTATATACAGAGCACTAGAAAAAGAAGAAATAATTCCCCGAATAGCCTATCCCAATCCTGCAAATCAGAATTTAGCTGGTAAGAACTAAAGTAGATGCCAAAAGTAACCTTTGAACTAATTATTGTCAGAATAGAAGTAAAACAGGGAGTAGATTGGCATAGAAGGCAGCATTTGAATTGCCAGTATTACTTCCAGTAAAATTTTTATCACACAAATAGCATTAGAGCAATTAAGAGACAGCATCATGTGGTTGACAGTTTAAAGCCTGAAAAAAGAAACCAAACAAGAAGGAACGAAAATGATGCTTGTAACAAGAAGAATGCAAGTTATAGAGTGGTGCTTGTTAGATGTAGTTATCATGCAAATTACATTCTGAAAAATACTTAGATTTACCATTGAATCTAGTGAGAGTTTCCATGGAAGAAAAAAGTAGGAAAGAAAGACTCAACAACATGACAAAAATTATTACAGTACACAGTAAACAACTTATATGTAACAAACAACATCAGATCTTAGATAATTCTCCTACGCTGAAGGTGGTGAATGTCAGAATTGTAACTTCCAACTGGACTGTTCCCCCCCCAGGCCCCCCACCAAGCATCCATTCAAAATAGAAAGTAAGTAAATGCTCAACGAAAATATTGCTTTTTCAACACAATCAGATAAGCAATCTTTGGTGGCTCTCACACTATTCCCTATAATCCCCCAATTTCAATGGCTGAAGGTGACAAATTCTACCAATGAAACAAACCATTTGAACCATTACATGGAATACCCGTTTTGTGAGGCTTAATGGGCTACAGTGGCCTAGCTGGTTGCACTTCAAATGGCATACAACAGAATCCTCTAGGATGATTGTCTGCCGAACTCCTTTCAGCCATTGAAATAGTCCATCCCCAACATAGTGGGATGTCAATATGGGGTATAGTTTAGCGCAACTTTTACCACACACCCAGCACATAAAAAATCTAACATAAAATTCCTAGAACTTTCGTCATTAATTCTTTCAGTTAATCATGGATATTGTCAATTTCTGTGGTTTAAACCAAGATGTATCTTGGGTTATATTCATCTTTTCTGTTAAAGTAACTCACTGCGTCTTAAAAAAACTACAAGAAGCCTCAAAAATATGTTTCGAGAAAAAGATGCCCAATTTCATAAGCTGTTAGGAAGAAATGACATCTATCATTGTTTAAGGTCATGAGCTCTAGTGCACTTTGCATTATTTAAAAATCTCAATAACCAAGAATATAATTGAAAATGAAGTTTGCAATTAAAGCAAAGTAAAAGAAGATTACTTGTTACTTGTAAGCTGGTAGCATAAAGGTCCTCATTTTCATAAGCTGATAGAAAGAAATATCATCCGAGTTTTAAGATCATGGGCTCTACTGCACCTTGCATTATTTGGAAATCTCAATATTTGCAAAGATAATAAAGAAGAGCTGACGCTGTTTTTAAAAAGAAAAATAACAGAAGACTAGAATCAGATGTTCTACAAATCTCAATTATCGCAGGACCAATAAAGAAGTTTACTCGTAAGCCGATAGCCATTAGCCACTATCAAACAATCTCCAGTATGCTATTCTTTTCTTTAAAAAAAGTTAATCCAACCGTTCCCTATTCTCAAATTTCCAGAAGATGCCTGACTCTATGCAGCCAGCAACTTATGGCGAGAACAAATAGCACCAAGGCCTGAAGCTCAAAATTCAACCGTTCCAAACCCCTTCTTGTCGGCAAACAAAATTATCAACAACAAAACATCGGAAGAGCTCAAACACAGAGAACGTGTAGAAGCTAGAACTATCCATCAAAATCAACAGATACACGATGAGGTAAAACGAAAATCACAGACAAACAGATCTAAACATACGGCGAGCGGCGAGGGATTAGATCTCCTTACCTTTTCGCAAGTCAACGAGCGGGTAAGTGGACGGAAATCGATCCATGGAGGAAAGGAAGAAGGGTGGCAGAGGATCAAAGACGTTGCTCTCCTCTTCTACCTCTTTGACCTTCTTCTCGCTTATGAATAACAGGTTCCCACGGGTCTGATTCTTCTCAGCGATGTGCTTGGGATCGGGACCCGGCGTTCTCTGGCTGTAAAGAAGCGGCCTTGGAAACCCTAACCCTAGACCTTCTCCTGCATAGATTGGGATCAGCTCCACCCACCACCACAGAAAAAGAAGCTTCGTCAGCCTCGCCTCCTCTCCTCTCGATTTCAATCGCCTCTCCGTCTCTCTGTTGACCCCCATCATCCTCCTCTTTAGCCTTATACTATGCACGTGATGACGATGGGGCTGTGAGATCTGCTGCCCAGCACCGAACAGCGTTGCCACTTTTCGTGTAACCGCCATCTGGCCTCTTTTTTGAAATTCCCTGTTTTAGCTGGTTCAAGATAATTTTTTTGTCCAACATAAATTTTTACTTTAAAAATTAATTTTATTTTACATCTAATATAAATAAAAATATTAAAATTTAAAATATTTTATATTTTAGACACTTTCTAATATTAAAATAAAATTCTCTCCTATTAAACTTAAAAAATAAAATATTTTTTTCTCTTGTTAAAAAAAAAAGCTTAAACCAAATGAGGTCTTAAGAACTATTATTGTATTTCGTTAAAAAAAATTATTATTGTGTATGTTTACTATACAAAATGTATGCAAAAAATTATTAACATATAATATTTTGAGGAAAAACTGTTACGTCACCGGTTCACGACACATGAACAAATTTAACTTAATTAATAAGAACAAACAAATAGCTAGTTAGTGGGCTCCTGTTATATTATAGTTGCGTCCTATAATAAGACAGCCTCTTCAAAGATAAAGAAAAGTCATCTGGCCTAAACTGTTAGGTGATGTGACAGATCCTGTCATCGCCATGCCGCCTAGCCGCACTCTCATTAACAAAATCTACCTAATCTCACCTACAATCTCTTAATTATAAATGCTCTCATCTATGACGAGAAGGAGATCTTTTTTTGACTGGTCCATAGGAGATCAAACTGAAGCCCACTCCGGACCCGAAGAGCTCCTCGACTACAAATCACTCACTGCTCACCAGCAATCCCATAACTCAGTTTGACTAGCCTTCCATATAAGTCTTTCCTAGCTCACTTGTCAACTAGTCTTGATTCCTCCATTCTTTCTAGAAGAACCTCAAGTAAAGCGCCCTTCTAAATTTTCCTTCATTATCTCGCAAATCCAGTTCATATTTATCCTTATCTCCTAGTTTAGAAAGCTTACCCAACCACATACATTACTGTATATCATTAAAAAAACATAAATTACTATATTTGATAAAAAAAGATAATATATTTCTATAATATATATATATATATATACCGTGAAAAATACCTTTGAGAGACTATAAAATACATATATTTCACTAATATGTACATAATATTCAATAATTTTTCATATCTTGAATAGAAATATAAGTTGTTTTTTTTTTTTTGAAAAATTGCATCTGAGCATTGTAAATTCATTTAAATTTTTAAAATAAATTATAAAAGTAATTTTTTTTAGAATATTGCTTCTTCTAATTACATTGCATTATAAAAAATGTAAAATTTCATTTTACTGGCTTAAACTATTTACACATTTTGAGAAACTATAATTTCTCTCTATTCTTAGCCTTTTTTTTTGATAATTTAATAAAATTCTAAAATTTAATTTCTCACTTATCTTGCTTTTATCATTCTAAAATTTTAAAATTTAAAATATTACTATTAATATTTCAAAATTTTATTACGGTATGGACCCGTTATATTTTAACTCAGTCTTGATTTTAAGGCTTTTATATATATTGCTCTATTTTATTATGGTTGTGGTATTCTGAATAAGTTATAGTCGTCGCTCCTTCTCTTATACACATTCTTTGTTGATATAGTAATTTTTTTTCTTCTCATAGTTTTTCTCAAATTTTGAGATTTTTCACATAAATCTGTGTGTTCTTGCGCATATATTTCTCGCTATTTATCATTTTATTATATTAAAATCATTGATTTGTTTGAAGTCACTATTTATGGTTTTTCGCTACATTAGAATCATTGATATTTATGATAGAAATTATTGTTAGTATATTAAAAATTACTATAATATGAAAAAATGATATATTTGTAAAATAAAATATTTTTAATATTATTATTCATGTAAAATGTAATATAAATTTTTTAAAGGAATGAATGATTTCTAGTCATAACAAAAAAAAATAACTTTAAAAAATAAAAAAAAATTAAACAGGACTATAACTTTTCATGTCTTTTATTTTATTTAAGGATCATTTGATTCAATATTATCAATATACCATATTATTTAAGAAAAATAATTATTTAATTTAATAATATTTTTATATAATTTTTTAAAAAATTATAGAATTATTAATAAAAAATAATATTTAAATATTATATCTAAATAATATAATATAATACCAAATTAATATTGGATCAAATGCTCCTTACAAAAGTTATCATTTAACTAAACTATCTCACACGAAAGAGAATAATAAAATTAAATTAACCAAAATTTAAGATTTTATTGTTGTAGAAATATGGGAATGAGATTAATTTTATTCCTTTCAGTAGAGCGTAAGCAAAGGGAAAAAAAGGAAAGAAAAGAGATAAGTAACACAAATTTCATATAATAACTAAAATAATGAAGAACACGAACCTAATTTATCGTGATCAAATACGGGAAGAATACAATAATATTAGAGCCTTGTTAAGAGCGAGAGTTTGCCATTGATGTGCATTTTAAACATGGTGAGCTCGAACATCATATCATTCAACTCAAGCAGTAAGCACGGACCTTGATGTCAAATAATTTTTCAATATCAATAGTACATATTTTTCTCTACTTCTAACCACCATGTCAATTGAAAATTCAAATATAAAAGCTTTTTAGATGTTGAGCCGCTTTGAAGAGGATACTGTTGAGAGCTTTTATGAATATTAAGCATTGTGTGTAACTGAAGATCGATTATTTATCCCTAAAAAGTCAAATTAGAGAAACTTTCTTTATTCATAGAGATTGAATTCAAGTTTCAATCAACTCGCTCAAACAATTATTCAAACATATTCAAAATGTTGTATCAATTTCGATTCACTGTGTACCAATTTCGAGGCAATCTTAACTCTAATATTTGGTTTTAAAATTTTCTCTACTCCTTTGAAATGAAAAAATTATTAGGTTTAGTACTTGAACTGTTCGATGCCCAATTGTTGGGCTTCACGTGTGCACTCTGTGTGCCCAATAGTTGGGCGTCGAACGAGTCAGGGCCAAATCGAAAAATTGCTTCTTGAAATGAGATTTTTACATCATCTCTGACAAATATTCAAAAAAAATGCAAGAAATTGAGTTTAATGGGCCTATATATTTGGGCCCAGTTCAAGTTCATTTGGATGGGCTGATTTCATAGTGTAGCTTGTAGAAGACCTAAAACAATGTTATACATTTAAATAAATATAAATATACATATATATATATAACTAAGTTTGATATATATATATATATATATATATATATTTATTTATATTTATATTTATATGTATGTGTGAGAATATATACATGGCATATTGACTCAAAACTCAAATAAATCAGGTTCAAGTTGTAATATTTGACATATTGCATGAAAGATCGGGTTCGATCATTTTGTATGATTGATCTAAGGTATCTAAATTGCTCATTTTTTTTGACAATTTGGTCATCAATTATCATATCATTAATATAAGTGATTCTTTCTTAACTACATATGTAGGCCATTTATTCAATTTTAATATAATATCATTTGCGAAGAGCAAACATCAAAGCACTTTATCTTGGATATATCTAGTCAAAACTTTCATAATCAAAGCAAAAATATATGAACTTAAAGTTGAGCCTTGGTATAATACAATTATAATAGAAAAATCCTTAGTTAAATCTCTTTGTGTCCGACTATATATAGTAGCTACTTTATACACGTCTTAATAACTTGAATATAAATAGTACAAATAATTTTTTTCTATTCTCCAAAATACTTCTCTTGAAACTTTGTCAAATTTTTTTTTTAATTAATAAAAACTAATTATATGTTTTCTTTTATCTTCTTAAACTTTTCTATTAAACTTCTCAATAAATGAATAGCTTTTACGATAAATTTAACTGGCATAAAACTAAATTGATTATCTGATACTTTAGTATTATAATGTAATTTATGTTTGATCGCACTTTCTCAAAATTTTAAAGTATGACTCATTAATTTAATAGCTCTATAATTAGCACAATTCTGCACATCATCTTTATTTTTATAAATAGGCGGCAGTATTTCTTCATTCATTTGACATCCTTTTAGTCTTCAAATTTATATTAAATATCTAGTATGTCAAAAAAATCTTTCATCTTTTAAGCTTTTTCAGACATCTATTATTGAAATATCAACTTTATTACATACTCAATAATTTAAAATAAAAATATCAACTTTATTTCACATTCTAGATCAAAATATTCAAATCGAGTATTTTGATCTAAGACGTGAAATAAAATTTATATTTTTATTCAAAATTATTGAGTATGTGAAGTAAAATATTATTTTTTATATTAAAATTTATATAGAATAATTTAAATAATTTATTTATTATTATTGTTATTTTTTTAAATTAGTACTATTGTGGTCTTGTTTTGGTCCTCACACCAAACAGGGCCTTAATGTCTCTTACTAGTCTTTTGAAAATGATGGATAAATCAAATGATAATAAATTTTAATTCAAGGACTTATATGTAATGATTAAAGTTTTATGGATCAATATATAAATGTCTTAATGCATGAAGAACCTATAAGCAATTTACCCCACATTAATTTAACTGTATGACAGGCAGCAGACAGGAAAGGGTGGGAAGCTGGCAACCAGGCCGCAGAAGCCCGCTCTTCAAAGGAGAGAGAAAAATCATAATAATTTAAAGGAAATATTGCAAACAGATCCCTAAAGTTGGAAGAATATGGTAAATAGGTACTAATTTTTTGACAATTTTATTTAAGCTTCTAAGGCTTTGAAATTGCTAGAATTTTGATTCCCTTTCAAAAAAAATTCTCAATAAAGATATAAAATTTAATTATTTTTAAGGGGGATTTACATACAGAATATTGAATTCATCACAAATTACGCATTTTACCATCATTTAGTAAATATTACGCATATCACACTCTCCTTATTGTTACAATAGAAATGTAAAACTCATAAGCAATATAAGGAGAGTGTGATATGCGTAATATTTACTAAATGATGGTGAAATGCGTAATTTGTGAAAAATTTAATGTTCTGTACGTAAATCCCCCTATTTTTAATTACTTTAAATTATTTACATATATAATAATCATTACACTATTCTATTCTCAGTAACTTGGGGATTGAACGGGCTCAGGCTGGGTTCGGGCCGGGCTAAAACATACTCATGTATATTCAAGTCAGATTTTTATGACGACGCCTGACCCAATCTTGGGCCGGGCTGCAGGAGGCTGACCTGAATGAGAAAAAGAGGATACAAATAGGGCAGCCAAGGCGAGTTTGGGGAGCTCGGGCTTGAGCTTGCGCGGCGTAGGCGGCGGCCACCTCCTTGCTGACATCTACTAGTGGACGAACCTCATGACCTTGCGATGCCACACGTGTTAGAGCTCGTCAAGATCCCTCATTGAGAAGAGGTGCTAGGCATAGACTTTGCACCGCAAAGCTTCCGGAGCATGCGTTAGCGCGTGCCATAGGAGGTGAAGCCAAGAACCTATTAGTTGTAGGTGATGTGTTCGCGCCGGAGTTATTGGATCGGTTGATGAACTTCATGTGAATCATGTCATTACAGAGGAGCTTCTTGGCTAGGTCGACGGTGGAGGAGACAACAGTGTGGATGGAGCCGAGGAGGAGGTGGAGGCGGCAGCCATCAGGTGGCCATGTCGAGGGAGGGAGGGAGGCTGGCAGCTCTCTCCTGACTAAGAAGGCCGGGATTTATTAAAGAAAAAGATAAAGTTGAGTCGAGTCAGTTCCCACTATCCTCATAGATATCCTATATTTGATCGGGCCAAGCTGGGCTAAGTCGAATGAGTAATAGTAAATTGTAATTGATATCTAAGCCTTATATTTTGTGGGCTGGGTCCGACGAGTCCCTAAGCTCGTGCTATAGAAGTTCTTACTATTCTTTAAAAATTTAATAAAAATTTAAATTTTATTTTTCACATTATTTGATTAGTCTAACCTACAAATTTTAAATTAAAAAATATAAATATAATTATTTTAAAATTATATTAAAAAAAAAACTGATACTAATTTGCACAAATTTTGGCTAATTTAAATAAAATAATAATAATGCAGTGAATGAGCTGACCAACCATCGAGATCTTCCTTTTTAGGGAAAAAAATATAAACCTAAATTAATTCTGGGTCTTTTAGTTTATGGATAATTTCATATAGGTCATCATTTTTTCTAAATATAATGTATTTGGTTGTGAGGGGGATTCTCGAAAGTTAAGTTGTCACTCAGGGACTTTTTATTTGACAGATTAAAATTACTCTGATTTAATTTTAAATAAATATATCACATCACATAGTTAATTTATTTTATATCTTACACGTATATTTAAATAACTAATTTTATTTAACATTATTTATAATTTTTAATAAAAAATATTTCTGTTCAAATTTAATTTTAATTTAATTAAAAATTAAATTTTACAAACAAATAGACCCCAGATCTAAATATTTCTTCTAATGTGCATCAATCAAATTGAAGTTTATAATTTGTATAATGTCATAAATAACTTTGAATCTCTAATTTTAGATCTCGATCCTCCTTCCCCAGCTAAAATTTAAGTCTAATTGAGACTTATTATAAATATGCTCTTTAACATAAATTTCAGCGAGTTTTTAAAATTGTTACGTACATCTTCAACATAAATTATAGAATTACACTTCTCAAAACGAGTAGGATTTAACAGTTGCATTAAGAAATTTATGCTCAAGTGGCTTAACCTTTAAATGAATATAAGGACATTTACATAGTGGACACAGAAATTAGGCCAATTTATGGATTTCACCATAGATCTCAAAATATTACTGATATCACATCTATGACAGCTATTTTTTCATTTTTCATATCCTGCGGTCAATTCTATCAGAAGATTTAACTATAGTTAAATTTCAACAAAATCTCAGTCATTAATCACATCGTTTAACCATCGACCTTCATGTTAGGGCATCGCGGAGCTGCATTGGTTTCGGCGGCAGCATATTCAAGCGAGCAACAGCGTATTCTCGTGAGGCGACAACGTATTCACGCGAGCATCACTCTACTATTTGCATCTCCTTCTTACGCGGGCATTGCGAGCGAGCATCAGACCTTTTTGAGATTTAACTATGGTTAAATCTTCTGATAGAATTTACCGCAAGATGTAAAAAATGAAAAAAATAGCTATCTTAGATGTGATATTAGTAGTATTTTGAGATCTATTTTAAAATTCGTAAATTAGTCTAATTTCTATATCCACCACGTAAATGTCCCATGAATATATAATTTACGAGAGGATTATGATAAGACTACTAAAGAAGTGTAAAATATTAGATTTATTTTACATCCTAGATCAAAACATTCGAATCGAATATTTTGATCTAGAATGTGAAATAAAGTAAAATTTTTTATTAAAATATTTGAGTATCTGAAGTAAAAATAATATTTTTTATATTAAATTTTATGTGAAATAATTTAAAATATTTATTTATTTATTATTATTATTATTATTTTTAAAATTAGCATTATTTTAATTCTGATTTTGGTCCTCACACCATAGACTCATAATAGGGACCAATTACTTCACATTAAAATATAGAAACCTATATATCCCATCAAAAATAAAATAAAAAACCGATAAGCAAATGGACCAAAATCAAGGGTACCTCTAAGTAAATAAACCAAAGAAAAAGTTAGACGTGGGGGCTCCCATAATTTCCGAGTTCCAACCACTACCCGTGCCATTATTTCTGCTTGCAGTGGACTGCACTGCAAGCTAATGGTGGGCCCGCTCCTGACCTTTTAAATCCACTAGCCGTTATGCATTTTTTTTTGAAATAATGACTGATAGGTATCTATAGTATATTTATAATAATATTTTAATCAATAATTTTAAAAAGTTTGACTTAAGTCCTCATTTAAAATTAAGTTTTTATTTTACATTACTTTTGTTTCCTTATTTTAAATTTTACGAACCTCAATAAAGAATTTCAAAAAAAGTAGAAAACTTATTAATAAATTTTCGAGATCTATAAATGATTTACGGTAAGAACACAAGGCCCTCCATATTTCAAATAGATACTATTCAAGTAGGGGCGTGCAAAAATATAAAATGCGAATAGAAAATGATATGAACTCAAACTGATCCGAAAAATTTAGGTTAGTTTTTTAAAATTATATGTGACATATTCTTAAAATATCTATAACCGAGTAGGCCAAGTCGAACCTAATAAATCATAACTATTACAATCAAGAGACTTATAGCCTTTGCATGGGATTTGTCCACATATATATATTCACTAGTTGTTCATCTATTTTTTTATTTTTAATTTCGTAAAACTATTTTGAGTGAGCTTATATTAAGTCACTAGTATTGTTATGTGTATACAAATTTTTTTTGATAATTAATGTGCATAAAATTTTATAAAAAAATGTGCATATAATTTTTTTTTATCATAATGTGTATACAATTTAACTTATGTATGAAGATATGCATTAAACAGTTCAAATTAAAAAATTGAATTGCTCTGATTAATTTGGAACTATTTAGTTTGGTTAGAATTTGTCAGCTTAGTCAATGATTTGTTAATTAATTATTTTATATCTATGAAAATTGAACTTCATAAATTAATCAACTATCATATACCTCGGCAATTATTGATTTATTACATATAATTTGCATTATTTATTCTCACTTGGGAGTAGGGGTGGTAATATATGATCCGACTCGTGAATCAGACCCGAACCTGACTCGCAAATTTCGGATATGAACTATGAATTTTGACCCATTTATTAAACGAGTCAAGTTCGGGTTGGATATTTATTAAAAAATACTCGATAAACGGGTCGGATCAACCCGCCAACTCAATCCATTTAATAAATGAATCAGATTCGGGTTGAGGCTATTCGGGTCAAGTCGAATTTTGGTTCGACCCAAACCCGATCCGCCGACCCATTTTGCCACCCCTACTTGGGAGATAAATTTATACAATTTATACTTTTTTTTTACATTAATGTATATCTATTTTAGATATATATAGAATGGTGGGATTAAAAATGTGTTTAATCTCAATAATGAAAATAAGAATTTTCTTTTCAACTTTAATCTCGAAGACTTTAGTCATATTTACTACTGCAATATAGTAATTAAAAGATTTTAAAATATAAGAAGAATCTGAGAACTTCGAAAGCTCAAAGCTTCAAAAAACAAGCTATCTATAAAGCTAGGATTACACTTTCCTCGACTTGATATTTGCTCAGCCCTAAGTTCATAACCACCTCATTCAGTAAACAAAAAAAATTTTAGTCGACATAGAGACTTCTAGTTACTGGTTTGTAGCTGAGTGAACGAAGATAATCATGACCAACATACGTATAGTCAATTGTTAGTTTAACACTATAACTTATTTCATTGGTTCATATATATCTAGATGTGAACGAATTTCGTTTGATCATAAAGAGTGAATCTTTAAAGAAAATAGCCATTGTATGACCAAAGTCGTTGAATAATCGATACTCATTGCCACATAGTAGCTTGTTTGAAGGAGTTAGTTTATGAATTGAGAGTTCTTTAATTAAGCTGGAAAAGTACTATAACACAATGTATTATTTCATATTATAGGAATAAATTTATATAAGTATTATTATACAATTTGATCTTAATATAATAAAAATTAATGTAAGGGACTTTTAATCGCAACCAAAATTAAAGATTTTGATCGATCAAAGTTTTTAATTTGAGTTTATGGTTTCAACTTGGTGTTCTTTTAGGGTCATTTACCTTACAAGTATTTCCTCTTACCCTATGCACCTATATATAATTTAACCAACATAAAAACATATTTTGTTCCCCTTTATTTTGATAAAGTTCCCATTTTTATAAATGTGTAAAATTTAAAGTTTTTTTTTTTTTGAAAGCAGTAAATTTGAAGTTTATCTCCTCCTCCTCCTCTCTCTCTCTCTCTCTCCCTCTTCGGCTTCAATCTCACATCTATTTGAAGGCCGCTTCTTCTCTCCTCTTCCTCGGATCGCCTCAATCTTCCTCGACAGCCCATTGTCACTCATGTGAAGCAGAAACCTCTCTCCCTCTAATGGCTTCTCCGCCGCTTCTCTTGGTCTTCTTCCTCTTCTTCCTTCCGCCGACCGCCTTCGTCTCGGCCAACAAAACCTACATCGTCTACATGAACCCATCCCACAAGCCCTCCGTCCACCCCACCAACGCCGACTGGTACTCCGCCCACCTTCTCTCCCTCTCCATCGACCCCTCCCGCCACCTCCTCTATTCCTACTCCGCCGCCCTCCACGCCTTCGCCGCCTCATACCTCCTTCCCTGCCACATCCTCCTCCTCCGCCGCTCCCCGGCAGTGCTCCTCCTCCTCCCCGATCCCCTCCTCCGCCTCCACACCACCCGCACCCCACTCTTCCTAGGCCTCTCCCCGTCCTCTGCTTCGCCATTCCGCGCCGCTGACGCCGCCGCTCATGACGTCATCGTCGGCGTTCTCGACACCGGCGTCTGGCCGGAGTCCCCTTCCTTCTCGGACTCCTCCCTCCCCCCAGTCCCTTCCCGCTGGCGAGGTCAGTGTGAGCCTGGCGTCGATTTCTCCCCCTCACTCTGTAACAGGAAGCTCGTCGGCGCCCGCTCTTTCTCCCGCGGTTTCCTGGCCGGTGCCGGAGATGGCGCGGCCGGCCGTCCCCAGCACGAGTACGCCTCTGCTCGCGACCTCGACGGACATGGAACCCATACTTCCTCCACCGCAGCTGGCGCCGCCGTTGCCAACGCCAGCCTCTTCGGCTACGCTGCCGGAACCGCCCGAGGAATGGCGACTTCTGCCCGTGTAGCCGTCTACAAGGTCTGCTGGGCCTCCGGCTGCTTCGGCTCGGACATTCTCGCCGGAATCGACCGCGCTATCGCCGATGGAGTCGACGTCCTTTCCCTTTCCCTGGGCGGAGGTTCCTCCCCTTTCTTCCGCGACACCATCGCCGTCGGAGCGTTCGCCGCTACCGAGCGCGGCATCTTTGTCTCTTGCTCCGCCGGCAACAGCGGCCCCGGGAAGGGAACCCTCACTAATGCCGCCCCATGGATCGCCACCGTTGGCGCCGGCACCCTCGACCGCGACTTTCCAGCCTACGCCGCACTCGGCTCAGGAGAACGATTCGCCGGCGTTTCCCTTTACGGCGGCAAGGGCATGGGATCCAAGCTCACCCCACTTCTCTATGACCGCCGGAGCAACGCCACACGGATGTGCCTTGCAGGCGCGCTTGCTCGGGCCAGGGCGAAGGGCAAGGTGGTTCTCTGCGACCGCGGCGTCAGCGCTCGCGTGGAGAAGGGACAAGTCGTTACAGACGCCGGCGGAGTCGCTATGATCCTCGCGAATACAGCTACCAATGGCGAGGAGCTCGTTGCCGACAGTCATCTTCTTCCGGCGGTGGCCGTCGGAAAGATCGCCGGGGATAGAATCAGACAGTACGCTATCTCCAGCCGTAGCCCCACGGCGGTGCTAAGCTTCGGAGGAACGGTGCTCGGAGTCCGGCCGTCGCCGGTGGTGGCGGCGTTCAGCTCCCGTGGTCCGAACACCGTGACGCCTGAGATTCTGAAGCCGGACTTCATAGGCCCCGGCGTCAACATACTCGCCGGCTGGTCCGGCGCCATCGGGCCAGCCGGTATGTCCAGTGACCGCCGGCGAACCCCGTTCAACATAATGTCGGGTACCTCCATGTCCTGCCCGCACATCAGCGGCATCGCGGCGCTGCTGAAGGCCGCCCACCCAGACTGGAGCCCGGCGGCGATCAAGTCGGCGCTGATGACCACCGCTTATACCAGAGACAACGCTAGAGTCCACATCCGAGACGCCGCCGGCGGCACTCCGGCGACGGCCTTCGCCTATGGCGCCGGTCATGTTGACCCGCAGAAGGCCCTAAATCCGGGCCTGATCTACGACATCACCACCGACGACTACATCGCCTTTTTGTGTTCGCTCAACTATACGACTGTCCAAATTAAGGCGGTCACAAAGAGAGCCGCCGTTGACTGCCGGCGGCGGTTAGTGAGCGCCGGTGATCTCAACTACCCTTCGTTCTCCGTCGTCTTCACTGGGGAGACGCAGACGGTGAGATACGGCCGGGAGGTGACGAACGTCGGCGCAGCAGATTCGGTGTATGAGGTGAGAGTCGGCGGCCCGGCGATCGTCGGCGTGAGCGTGTCGCCGGCGAGGCTTTTGTTTAAAGAGGTGGGGGAGAAGCTCAAGTACAGCGTGACGTTTACGTCGCAAAGAGGTAGGCGGCCGTCGGCGACGGCAGCGACGACGGCGTTTGGGTGGTTGACGTGGAGCAACAAGCAGCACATGGTGCGGAGTCAGATTGCTTACACGTGGAAGCTGTGAAATGAAAGGGTTTTGGGATTTGAGAGTCGAAGGTGATGATTAAAAAGAAGAGAAATAATTTAGTTTTTGTGTACGTTTTATTTTATTTTATTTTTTATTTTTTAGTTTTTTAATCTTTTTTAACTTAAATTAACCACACTAATCCTATCTTAAATCCTTAACTGCGTTTGCTAATCTCCCTAGGAAGTCTGTAAATGATTCAGATTTTTGGCATAATCTGATTTAAAATTTGACTCAAAAATATTGTTAATTATATGCATTTTATTCATTATTTACTTGATTGAAATTTTAATTCAATTCATTAATTTTTTCATGCCTATATTCCACTGAATTGAGTTATAGAATATTTAGGCCCTGTTTGGCCCAAGAACTAAAATTAGGACCAAGATAGTACTAGTTTAAAAAATAACAATAATAATAAATAAATTTTTTTAATCATTTTACACAAATATTAATATAAAAAAATATTATTTTATTTCACATACTCAATAATTTTTAATAAAAATATAAAATTCTTAAAAAGTCCACAATTTCGAAACACAGTCTTCAAGTAGACAAGCCCTTGTAGAAAATACAAGTAGTAGTTAGCAAATTAGCTTTATCTAAAGCAATCAATTGAAACGTTCCATACTATTTCTGCTCAGAATCTACTTTCATACAAAACCCAATGAATATTTCGTTAAATAATATTAAGACGAGCACTCGAAACCTCATGCAAAAATGGCGAAAGAATCTCGAGCAACAAATAAGTGAACTCGATCACAAGAAAAACCTCCTTCGGCTTGTGTCCATGTCAGCCTACAATGTCCAAATGTCAGATAATGAGATATAGAGGAACGACAATTATATTGCATGCACATTGCGTATCATTTAAATCATATTTTGATCGACATCTCGTGTGACGTGTATTCCACATTTATTTTGAGAAATACGGGTGTCGCATGAAATATATATTTAACATAGAAGAATAGATTAATGTGGCTTCAAAAGGTATAATGAGCATATAATGAATGTGAAAGCAAATTTATTTATTTACCTTGTGAACCCATTCATATTCTCCACCCTTTGTATCAAATGTTCCATGCTGCAGGCCAATCAATTTGAGTGTGAAGCGAGGACCGCACTCCTGCAGTTGTGAAGATAGAAACGAGGACTAAATAAACATCAACAATGGACAAATCAGCTTGGGCTTACAAATTTCTTAGTCTTGCCCGTTATAGGCTAAGGTTTGATTCGTGACACTCGAATACACCACAGATCGATGAATTTTTTGTATAAGAATTATAAGTTTCAAGAACACAATTACTTGATTGTTAAGTATACCCAGAAACTAGAATATTGATGGTTTTAGCTTAGAATAAAAAATGTTGGGCGAAAATCATCACTGCCCAAACAGGACCAGGTGATTCTGTCAGGTCGGATTGGGTCACCATTAGTCAATCGAATTTGCTTCTGCGACCAAGCCCAGATTCTAGCAGTCAGTTTGGTACATGCCAATCAGACCCACCAGGAGTTTCCAAGTCTAAAGTAGAGGGGATAAAAATAGAATTTAAACCAAGTGGCTCTGAAGGGGAACTGTTTCATGGGTTATATATGCGATAGAAAAATATCAGGAAATTCAAAAGAAAAACTACAAGTTAGCAATTAGGCCCCAGCTTTTACAATATGGATCAGAATATAGGAAAACAAAACAACTATTAGAAACAGGATTAACAGAACTGAGAATACTGAGAGGGGTCTGTGGTGATACTAGAAAAAATTAAGGGTTCAATGTCACATTTTGATGGGTCCAGCTATTTGGTAAAAATGATTGTATGATTCGATAAATGTTTAAAGAATATTATAAAAAACTACATGATTACCACTTAAAATAATGTTTATAAGTCACCCAAAATTAGATAATATCTAAGGCTTTGTTTGGTAATAAGAAAAAAAAAAATTGGTTGGAATTTTTAGCCATTTTTGAAAAATGTGTATAGTATGAAATAAAGTAAGTTGGTTATATTAAAAATCATGTAAGATGTGAAATAAAGTTGACTGATTTATTGAAAATTGTGTTGGATGTGAAATAAAGTGATTATTTAACGTTGAAATTTGAGTGAGATGAGATATAAAATAATTTTTTAGGTTTTTTTAAAATAAATTTAAGATTTTGGTTATAGATAATTTTAGCCATGATTTTTAGCCCATTGTCAAACAGGGCCTAAATGTCACCTTAATTAGGGTTTACGGTTTAATAAAGGGTGGTGAAGTTGGATTATTTTTATTGTTATCTTTTAGTATAATGACACTGAACTAACAATTAATAAAATACAGATGACAAATATTTAGAATTGAACCAAACTAAGGAGTTGTTTGGTATAATGTTATTTAAAGAAAATAATTATTTGATTTGACATCTTTAGTTAACCTTTCAAAAAGTTATAGTACTATAAATAAAAAAATAATATTTAGATGTCATAACGTCTAGATAATATGGTATAACATCAACATAACATCTTTTAGGAATCTACATGTACACAAAAGGTTTTGGTGTTTAATGTGCAAATAAACAAGTTCATTGTAGCATGTACGTAAACTTCCCAAACAGAAAATAATGCTAGAAAGGTAGTGCAAAATGGCTGTATCTTCTATAGGAGAATTAAACTCATTTACGAATATTTCCTTAGAAACCAAGGGGACTTATGCAGATATAATGATTTCCTCATTTGGTTTTGGAGCAAGTTACTTCAGCAGCCTTGGTTGTTTACCCAAGGGTAGAGTTTAACTTACATTAAAATTAACTTTATTGATCGCATCATACATAAATTTCAATCCTAAATAAATAATATTTCAAATCTTACACAAATTTTAACATTAAAACTAGCATATATAACTGCAATAAATCAAGTCTTTATCCTACTAAGGAGTCGACTACATGAATCCTTTTCTTCTATTGCACTTTATCATATAATAAATCCTCATTTAGTTTCGAATATGTAAAATCATTTTTTATAGTTTTATGAAGCCTTTTTTTGGCATTCTTCTTTTTTTTTTACAAAGACAACATCTAATAATCCAACTTTCCTTATTGGAGCTATTATCGAACTATAATTTATATGTCTAAGCCATCTAATGATAAAATTCAAACCTATTTATTAGAACCAATTTAAATTAACTTTTAAATAAAATAAACTAAATATTTAATTATCTTAATTATTATAAAAGGAAATACAAATGTGAATACTGGCTAGACTCTCAAACATACGATATTAAAACAAAATTAAATATATGCAGATTCAACTCATGACCCTACTAGTGCCTACTAGATTGATCCTGATCATATGTAAAAAACAAATCAAAGTAACAAAAGAGGTGATTCCTAGTAGGTGCCATAAAATTCTCTAGAAATATCTGGCGAACAGTACAACATAACAGCTAAATGCCCACGTGATCAATCACTTAATCTCGTGCGCCCTCTGCATGTATTGCCCTATGGGTCTTGAGATTTTTTTACTACTGATTTTATGATGTGTATGTGCTTTATCTCATCATATTAATTAACCTTATAACGATTGTGATATAAAATTATCTCAATGTGATGAATCGTGTAATCAAAGTAATCAGATAATTTAGTAGCCTCGATTAAACCTATGATCTGCTCTTTTTTATATCTCATTTCTATAACGACTTCCTCAATTTAACTTTCAATTTTTATCTCATAATCATCTTTCTCATACAGTTCATTCTAATATTTCTCGTACTCTTTGGCTAAGCTAGGATCTATTATAAATTGATATATGTAAGGAATGAAATGCTTCAAGAAAAACAAAAGTTCCTGTAGAATACTCATTCACTACTTTCTTCATGAGGAATTAGATGGGTCACCTATAGTCTCAATAAATCTAACAATAAGAGTAGGAATTAGAGCGAATGGTATTGGTTTAGAATGATATTATTTAGAAACTATAGAGTTAACTCTATAGGATGAAAGAGAATATCTCCTTTGATTTTATCCCACGTCTTTAACAGCCTAAGCTTACCTCAAGGATATTGATCTACCAAGTCTTTAATATAAAAGCATTAATTTTGCATACTTAATCCTCTCTAACTCATACCAATCATAATAATTAAAATAACGATTCAAATTATTTTTTTCACTCTTTATATGATAAATAATCCAAATTATTGAAAAAATAAGAATTAATTGTGACTTCTTCTACAAATTGCAGCTTCGTAGATAGAAATATGCAGTCAAACCTAAATATAATGTCAAATAATAGAGTTTTTACTTTAGGGTTCATACTCACACAATACTTATATCAAACAACGAGAAATATAATGAGATGAAAAATATAATACAGAATATGTAAAATGATCAAATAAAATACCTTAATCTAAACAATGTTCTGATACTAAATTGATGCGAGACGGATTATGAAAATGATAATTTTTTTTAATCAGCAAAACTAATTAACAAATTATTTTAATTAAGAACAAAAATATTTTTTGAATAAATTATATGATAAGAAAGACATTGATTTTATCCCACGTCTTAAACGCCCTAAAGCTTACCTCAAAGACATTGATCTACCAAATCTTTAATATAAGAAGCTTAATTTTGCATACTTAATCCTCTCTAACTCATACCAATCATAATAATTAAAATAACGATGTTCTGATACTAAATTGATGCGAGACGGATTATGAAAATGACAATTTTTTTAATCAGCAAAATTAATTAACAAATTATTTCAATTAAAAATAAAAAATATTTTCTGAATAAATTATATGATAAGCAAGATTACAAATCCGACAAATTAAAATATTTTAAAATTAAAATTAAGTTGGACCTTCTAATACATAAGAATTTATCAAATTAGATTACAACGCCGATTTAAATTAAATAAATTAGATTCAAGTTTTAGAAATTAAAGGATAACTGTCTCACAAATAAATCCAACAGTAACTATCACTCAAATAAAAATAAGATCGCACTATTACAGCTAAATCAAATAATCAAAATTGAACCAATAATTTTAAATGAGTTAAGGTTTAGTATTTAGATGATTTTAGAGCGGATTATACCTTTTGGTGGAGACACGAATAGCATTGAATTTGACGATCAGGATGACATCATGCGCTGAATCAAAATTCAAATTCAATTTAATTAAAGCTAATTAAAGATTTTCATACTAGCTTTATCCAGATTTAATTTGGCTCGATTTAATTCAAAACAAATTTGGAGATTAAAAGATTCGCTATATTTAGAGTTGATTTTATTTTATTGTAATAAAATTAGTTCCATATTTGCTTCACATTTATTTGATATTTTTTCCTGGATTTTGTATTCTATTTTTAAATTTCTTTATGAGTTTTCTCTATATAAAGAGATCGCCTTGCATTATAATATAAGTCTATTTTGATTAATGAAATGAGTTCAAAATTTTTTGAGTTCCTAAATCCGGATTATGGGATCGATATTTCAGTAAAGGAAATAGTGGGATTAGCCATTTATGAGAATTATGAAATTAGCCTAATTATTCTATTATAAAAAAGTCCCAAGTCCCATCTCTAATCTCTTTGCTCATTCAGCCTCCGCCTCTACTCGCACGTTCCCTATGCATGCACACATCGTGCCACTCGACCGCCTCACCCCGGAGCCACCTTGACACGTCGAGTCACTCGATTTTCCACGCCAGCCCTGCCTGTCATCTGGGTATGACTGCACTGCAGCGTAGTTTTGCTCGCGCCCACACTATGCTCACTTCCAGTCGGCCTGATCAGCGTGCGTCTGCTCTGCACAGAGATCATTGAGCTTGTGCATTTTCACCATACCCGTCGTCATTGCCTGCGCCAACACACCTTGCCTGCCCGACACGCCGTACCCGACTCCTCTCCCCCTCCCCCGAACCAGGCAAACGTGTGAACCGGTCGCAAGCCCGCCCACCAAGCTCAACCCCTAGCGAGTCCATCAAAATGCACGGAGCCTATGCCATAATTAATTGAATAATTATAATTAGGGGCTTGCATTTATTTGGGCAGTGTGATTAAGCTGTGTTTCGTCGTAATACTTATTTTGGATATTCAAAATTCTTCGACTCAAGTATAATTTCTTCTCTGAATTAAACTGACTGATCTATGAATTTCAATATTAAATCATTTGTTGACTTGACTTATTCATTTGACTCTAATTGTATGAGTATAACTTAAATTTGAGAGATTTATTTGTGAGACATCTGTCCGTAATTTTAAACTAAAGATCTGATCTGTTGTAACTAAATTGATGCTCTAATCTAATTTGATAAATTCTTATTTTTCAGGCGATTTAATTTAATTTTTATTTTAAAATATATTAAGTTTGTAAACTTTATAAAGCTTGTCATATAATTTATTTATAAAATATCTTACGTTTAATTAAAATAATTTGCTAGCTAATTTTACTAATTATAAATTTAAATATCATTTTCATATTCCACATCACTTTTGCTAGAATTATTTGAGTTCCAACAAATTAGCACGGATTATGATGCAATGCAGACTGATAATACGAATGCTGAGTGCAGACTAGTGAATAGAATGTTGCGAGCTCTAGTCGAAACACACAGCCCGACTGTTTTGGGCTATGCAGAACAGAATCGACCGAGCAGGACAGCCTGGTTGGCAAATGGCAAAGCAGTAGCGCATGCAAGCGAGCGACGCTCGCAGAAGTGGTCATGGCACATGAGAGTTAGCTGGCTTGGGAAAGCGGCAAGCGTGGGCTGGTATTGAGCTTTGCTCTAGCGCTCACGATCGCATGACTGCTCGACATTGGCGATCGGGCACTACGTTCGATGAGGACCAGTGGACTCGCATGACTGGGCGTGAGAGTGGACCAGACAAATTGATTTGGGCGGACTCCAAACTAGCACCAACGAGCTAGTAGCTCGATATATGCATGGCCACGCATAGAAAGTGATCAGCACACGAGTAGGAAAGCCGTTGGATGTGGTCAATCGGCTGTGTCGGACGCAGGCAACACGGAAAGTTTCACAGTTACAAGTAGAGTGACTTCAGAGGTGAGGCAGGATGGAGTCGAAATGAGTGATTCCACAGCTAGAACAGGCAAACATGGAGGACGACAAGGAGGCAGGGCTGGAACAACGATTTTTTTCACTCATAAAATATTTGAGGATTCTCGCCAAAGGTTAACTCTGCTCTTTTCTTCACCGAAATATCGATCCCTTAACTCGAATTTAGGCTTTGAAAAGACTCAAACATAATTTCATTCAACAACAAGCTATCTCATTACAATGCAAAGTGACCTCTATATTTAGAGATCCTATAATAAAATTTAAAAATACAATAATCAATGTTAAAAATAAAAATACTAAATAAGCCTAAACAAATGTAAAATTAATGCTATTACAATAAAAGAAAATCAGCTCCAAATATGACGAGTTTTCAAATATCTCAAATTTGTTTTGAATTAAATCAAATTTGAATAAAGGCAATATGGAAATTTTCGATTAGCTTTAATCAATTTAAATTTAAATTCAACACATGATGTCATTCTGGCCATTAGAATTAGTGCCGATTTGTCCCTACCACTGATTCTTTCTAAGTTTATCCTCAATTAAAGCTATCCCAATATTCTCACGGATATACTGATTTCTTATCTTATCTTTTGTGTATATCCACTCATTCATCTTGGCATTCTCATTTCTAGAACACTTATCTTATTTGTGTGTTTCTACTTTGTAAGCCAGTATTTAACACCCTGATGGCCTGTCTCACCAGATGGCCTTACAAATGTTCAATAAAATTTACTTTTACATTTGAACGAAAATTTTCTATTACACAATATGCCAAATACATTTCTCTACTTCATCCTATATGAATCCAGCTAATAACATCACCATCTATTTCATCGTTATTTTGTATGATTGTCATCGTTTAAGAGTATTTCTATCATAATTAAATTTACAGTTCATATATTTAATTTTTGATCTACTAAGTCAAAAAAATTTAAATTTTAATGTGTTTCTTTGTGACTCAAGTTTCGCCTTAGCCCTTTCTCTAATCTTATCAATAAAAATATTTTAAAAAGCATATATCAAGGCACTTCTTCTTGAATATTGTTTAGTTAAAATTTTCATAATCAATGCAAAAAATATGAACTTAAAGCTGAACTTAAAACTGAAATAAAAAATTATTAGTCAAACTCCCTTGTGTTTGCACACATGCAATAACCACTTTATACATGTTTCAAGTAACTTTATAATACATTGCTATTTATACATAACTTTGCTATTTCTTTTATACCAATCTTTATAACAAATTCTCTTTTTTTTATTTTTTCTTATAAATTTCTTTCCACCACCAAGCATATTTATTATTTTGAGTTTTTTCTTTAAATTCTCTCACCATATTTTTTTGCAAATCCATGAATACATTTAGCACTCCTTAACCACATAAAATTAGCTTCTCCTTCAATATCCCACTACTTAAGTTTTAAAATCTTCTTAAATATATTTCTATTCTCATTCTTTATATCCTACGATTGAGTCTGAAGGTACTATTTCAGCTTATCATTTCTTCGCTAACTATTTATCTTAAAATTTAAGACCATTAATTAATATTGGGCAAACAAAAATTCGCTTGGAATAACCCTACAACCTTTATAATCCAAATGATCTTATTTTCTTATAAGAAAATAATCAATAAAATTAAAGCGTCAACTTAAATTCAATAAATCAGATCTGAGGTTCAGGAATTTAGGATTGATGTCTCACACTAAAATCCAACAGTAATTATCACTCAAATAAATATCAGGTCATGCAATTAGAGCTAAATGAATTATCCAAGTCAAGAAAATAATTTTATATTAAAATCAAATAATCAGATTAATTTGATTCAAAAAAAAATTTATACCTTAGTCAAAGAAATTCAAGTAGTAGTGACGCAAGTGAGACAGGTAGGTGGCTTAGGTCAGCAGGCTCGAGTGGCACGTTTCTTGGGCGAAGTCGAGCCGAGCGGCGAAGGAAGTAACGAATTGCCTCATGCTAGTCGATAAGGCAGCGTGCAGTGGAGGCGGGCACGTGCCAAAGGTAGGAAATGAGGAGGCAACGGGCTCCAAAGGCGGGCGAGTTTCGGAGGCGAGAGTGCGCAAAATGCTAGAGGCGCTTGGAGATGATCCGGAGAGAGCAACAGACAGGAGATTTTTTTTTTTGGTAAATGGATAACTAAAATAATTTGAAAACTCTCACCAAAGGTTAATTCTATCATTTCCTTCACCAGAATATTGATTTCTTAACTCGAATCTAGGCATTGTGAAAACTCAAACATAATTTTATTCATCAAATGCTACTTTTATTACAATGCAGGGTGACCTCTTTTTATAGATAAATCCCATGAAGAAATATGAAAATCCAATATTAAATGTGAAAAATAAAATACCTAATAAATGAAAGCAAATATGAAACTAATTCTACTACAATAAAATAAAATTAGCTCCAAATATGATGAGTCTTCAAATCTCCTAAATCTGCTCTAAATCAAATCAAATTAAATCTAAATAAAGCTAATATAAAAATCTTCAATAGCTCTAATTAATTTGAATTTGAATTTTGATTCAACACATAACGTCATCCTGGACGTCCAATTCAATGCTGATCTGTGTCCCCACCATAATATCTTTTCTTAAATAAAATATTAGCAATCAAAAAATTATAAGCCGAAGAAAACTCCAAAATAGTTTTACCCTCCTCATTAGTCTCCCCAAAACTGTACTCATCGTGAATGCTATTAAATTCTTCAGCACCATTTCTGACACGCTTGTTCAGATTTCCTCCAGCAAATATTCTCTCATCCTGAGATATTTCTTGTACCAATCTTTCTAAATTATTCTAAGATTTTTTTTAATACCCTCATTCAAACCTACTTAGGTATACACGCTTACAATATTAGCAGTTATTCTATAAATAACAATTTTAAAATAATAATTCTATCGTCATCCTCTTGACTTTTACTATATCTCCAAGCTTACATTTTATATAAATTTTGAAGTAAAAAATTTTATTTTGTATTTCATACAAACATCTCAAAATCAAATTTTATTGCAAATCTTTAACAAATTTTGAAACAAAATATCTCATCGAAAATTAACTTAAGTTTGAGCAAAGTTAACTTAGCTAAACAAAGCTTCAATGATATAAGCAAAATTATAGCAACCCTAATCCTAAAATCTGTTTATAAATTTATTAGACTCATGTTAATGAGAAATTTCAAATCACATAAATAAACCTGGAAAATTATATTAAAATGTTGTAAATTCAACTTGACCTCTTTTAGTTGTTAGTAAATTTGGGATTTAACTTGAAAATCCATACTAATAAATTGAACTGAAATTACCTGAAGGCGTGCAATAACTCTTCCTTGAGTAGTGTTTTTCACGAGGGCACCCTTAGCTTTTTTATCCTTCGAATCATTCTTCTTCTCCTTGATCTCAAATATATATCTAACAACAAAATTCAAAATAATAAAAAAAAACAGTTTTGAAGGAATCACACATAGAAACACACAATACAATAACAAGAACCAAGCCTTTGGCCCACTAAGTGGGATTGACTTTATGGATTCTTTATTTTCATTTTACACTATCAGTTAAAAATGGAAAAACACAATATAACATAAAAAATGCATAGGAGTAAATTTTTATCACAATTTGATTGTATGACAGTAGAGCAATCATGATTAATAACGATTTATATCCATCAAGTGGATCCATCAAAAACAATTATTAGAAATTGAGTTTTATAAGATTATAATACATGCAAAAAAATTATAACCACACATATGAAGACATTGACAGTATGCTAGCAGCATAATCAGCCAGCCACCCGATTCACAGCATTAGCTTTTGCTATTGTTCACATTATACGCTAATAATCCTAACCTTTTGACTCACACTGATTTCAGAGCCAAAGAAATGTTCACAATTTCAAGGCTTAGTAGACGCAAGATGGTAGGGGCATTGTTAAACAACATGTTCAAATTAAGCTGATGTCATATGCAATTACTGATGCCAGAAAAAAATAGAATTATACTTTAAAATTCAAATAAGTAAGAAGCACAACATATTTCCAAAATATTATTGTAAGATACATAAGCTATTTTAATTCAGGCAACTTAAATTATATAAAATGATAACTAAACTTGATCGATAATAAATTAAAAAAATTTATCAAATTAGAGTAGGGCGTCGAATTTAATTCTATAAGATAGATCTAATGTATTAGAAATTAAATAGGTTGCTTCAAATTAGATTCCAACAGTAATTCTCTCTCAAGAAGCTAGGGATTACACAATTTAGAACTAGTTGAATAATCTAGTTGATTCAGGTAGAATCATACCTTAACAGGAGAAATCCGAATCCTCGAATGCAAAGTTTTCTTAGTTTGAAAAAAAAATTGAATAGCGTTGTGCAATTTCACTGAAATGTGGCTCGGGGAGACATCACTTGGCTGAGCTAGTTTTGTGAACAAGATATAAATGCAGGTGCTAGGCGTACAAGCATATACAGTTCAATCTGGGATCGGACACGAGTTGTGCATGCAAAATAGAAATGGGCAAAGCGAGTATTCGAACATAGCCTCTGCGCAACTTAGTTTGTGGACACACACAAGTGAGCATGGAGGATGAAGGCTGCAGTTCAGCTCAAGATTTAGATTGAGGCGATGAGCCTAGGCGGGCAATGATGGGGACTAGACGTCAAGTGCGAGGAAGACGTGGTGGCAGAGTAATGCGGCACTCAGTTGAGGTGTACCACACGAGATTCAAATTGAAATTAGTGCAAGGCCGAGGTGTGCCACTCGAATCAGGGGGTGCAATTGCACCCCCTGTTTTTTTTTTTTAATTAAACACCTAAGTTTTTTTTTTTTAATTTTAGTTTCAAATTTTGTGTAATAAGTATCATATCATAAATTATGATAATAAGTTAAAAAATATTAAAATAATAAATTATTTAGATAACTTATAATTTCAATTTTTAAATTATTCAACATATAAATTATATAAATAGATTTTATACTAGTGAAAATTCATTCAATTTAAAGAATTTATTTACGTATTTTATATTTAAATTAAAAAATTATTATATATATTTAATAAATAATCAATTAGCTGATCATAATTTAGATTTTTATTTTCTCCATTTTTTCTCTTTATGCTCATCTCTTCAGCCCTCCTCCACTCTCATTTAGCACATTTGCTCAACCATGAGCTTTTCACGTAGGTGGTGCGCCCAAGGCAACAATTTCTCCTACGACCGCTACATACCCGCCAGTGGCGGAGTCAAGACCTCAAACTAGGGGGCCATTATAATTTTAAAATTATTTAAATTATAAAAAAAATTTAAAATTCTTACTATATTTCATTTTAAAATAAAAAATTTTGATTTAAGAGTTCTGTTGTATACCTCAAATAACTAACCAATAAAATAGCTACTCATAAATTAAAACTTTAATACAATAAATTATTTAATAAATTAAGTGTTAATCTATTAAATAATTTAGCTGTTAAAGGATTGTCACCTAAAGTTTACCAATCCTGACACATTTCTTCTTTAAAATATTAATTTCTTAACTTGAATCTAGGTGTTCATAATGTATTGAAGACCACTAATAAGCTAGAATCTAATTTGACATTCTGTTGATTTCATTTATGTATTATATTTCTCAATTGTCCTAGGTGTATTTAGCAATGTTATTTCTACATTTAGTTCTTCTCATCCTACTTTTATGTAATAAGTGTTCACATAATGAGGCTGTCTACTATTATAATAATAGGTAATGATAAAATGAAATTTAAGTTTGAGAATAAACTTAGATTTAGAAGAAGGAATCGATATCCCTATAAAGGGAAGGGCAGCGCTAACGATAGGTGAGAATCCTTTAATATTATACTTTGATTTGAAAAAAATCCATTCTCTTGAACGCCTGATTGTTCATAGCCCTAGTCATCCCCACCCAAAAACCTTCCAGACACCCGACTATAAATTCGTCTTGCACACGAGCTTCCTATAGCAAGCTCCCCTGCATCATGCACTACACTGGCCGCTCCTAGCCATGACTGCAATGCACAAATCTGGGCCCCCTTGATTCAGTGCCCATCCACAAGTCCATACCCTTGTAGTGGAATTTCTCTGCGTGGTCATTTTGCATGGCCTCACATACCCAAGCATGTCCAGAACGCATTGGCTTGAGCACTATTCCCATCACCATGCTGGGAGTGACTCCTGTAAAGCTCAGCTTTGTGCCCGTTAGTCTTGCATGAGGTGGGTACCTCAGTTGCATGTGTACATGAGCACAGTTTTGTGACTTCTCTATTATTCACATGCATCTCCAGAAGTCTATGTCCTAGTGCCGATTTGCATCAAACTAGATATTTTGTGAGAGTGTGCATTACATAATTTGATACCATCTTCATTTAATACTCAAAATAAAGATATTTAATAAGCTTAATTAGGTTCTAAGATACAGAAATGGATAATAAACAAAAAACAGAGAAAATATAAGCCCCATAATAGAAAATTTTAGAAGATCATTATTATAAATTTTAAAAACATATTTTCACAAGGACTTCATCTGTGATCTAAGTTCCTTTAATAACATTCCCTGCTAAAAAACCAAGAAACAACGCCAAACTAACTTCAGCAGGTAGTTTATTAACTGAAGCTGGAACCATCCGACAGAAGGTAGAACCATCAAACTAACTCCATATGATACTTGGTCAACATTTCCTATGCTAGCATTACTTGCGCTGGAAACGGATATGTCATCATACAATGTCACGTCTCTTCAATTGATTTCACATTAACTTATAAAGCACTGGAAATTTGTGAATCATTGCATGACATACCACCCAACCACTAAATATTCCTTATTTTTACATAATGACGTCATGTATTCTATCAAATAAGTATTATTCAAATAATAACTTGCAAACGATCATAATCACAACTAAGTTGAACCCAACCGACGACCATATATAAGCAAGTGTAATAAATAATGCACAATATTAATGCAAACAAGTTGTATCCACTGTCATCTAACTTGGATGAACCAATGAAATACACAAACAATACCGATGCAAACAACAAACATACACTTGCATAAAATAAACATTTATCGAATAACATTATTATCCTATTACATTGAATAAGCAACCACAAACCTTGATATAGCAAACAAATTAAGCTTAGATTTTATTCATGTTATATAAGCAAATATTAAGATGATACCAAAACCCCTATAATGTACATGCTAAGGAATGTTAAATGGAAAAAAAGAAAGCAACCTGACAAGAGTATACGAATTACCTATGATGCCCACTTTCCGGAAAAAAACACTTTTAGGAATTACCTATGATGCCGAAAAAATATAAAATCCCTTTGGTTATGAAAAGTAACAACTCGACGACCCCGGAAGTGTGGCTCCTGAGGAAAAAGTGCCTGTATCATCCTGGAGGGGACAAAAATAATCAAATTTAATAAATGCATACGTGTGAAATACATGTCAACGTATAAGTACTCAACAAAAATAAATAAATAAGACAGTAACAACCAGAAATCCTTGCCAAAAAAAGAAAAAACAGAAATCCTTGCCATTGTATGAAGTGTGTAGGACTAACCTCCCAACACGATTGCCAAGGCGTGTAGTGAAGTTGTTTAGAACTAACTCAGGCTTATGACTTGTAGGATTCCCATGGTTCTGCACATTTTTGGATAAAATAAGGATATTTACTATGGAAGGTAAGATCAAAAAAATGCTTCTATCTATTTCACTATGTTGCATGCTAAAATTTAGTCTAAGGCCCTGTTTGGCGCGAGGACCAAATTCAGGATCAAAATGGTACTAGTTTAAAAAACAGTAATAATAATAATAAATAAATTTTTTAATCATTCTACACAAATTCTAATATAAAAAAAACATTATTTTACTTCACATACTCAATAATTTTCAATAAAAATATCAACTTTATTTACATCCTAGACCAAAATATTCGAATCAAGTATTTTGATCTAGGATGTGAAATAAAATTGATATTTTTATTAAAAATTATTGAGTATGTGAAGTAAAATAATATTTTTTTATATTAATATTTGTGTAAAATGATTAAAAAAATTTATTTATTATTATTGTTATTTTTTAAACTAGTACTATCTTGGTCCTAATTTTAGTTCTCGGGCCAAACAGGGCCTAAGTATTAAGAAAAATGACTAATATGCTGATATCCTTAAACAACATAGGAAACTGAACAACATGGTAAATTTCTGAAGTATTTTTTTTTTTTGAACTGATTAGAACTAGCAAAAATATAAACCAAACTTGGACCTAGGTTGTAAAAGAACCACCAGTTTTGCAAGGTCAATGATGCACCAGATCAGGAATGGTCCAACAAGAAACTGGTCTAATGGAACCAGAACTGTCGGCCATAGAAATTGAAAGAAAAACAATAGAGTAAACAATCAAAATTGTGTAAGAAGTCACGTCAGGTTCATACAAATAGAGAAAATGGCAATCATAATGAACTCAGGGTACATATTCTTCATTTCAAGACAATCACAAATCAAGGGTGAGCAAAATACCTAAAACTGAAAAATCGCTCAAAAATTGAGTTGTTTTGGAATCAACTTGAAAATAATTGATACAAATCATAAGTCAGATGGAGTAACTTGAAGTCAATTTCGAGTTTGATATAGCTTGCTCAAAAATTGATTTGAGACCACTTGAAACTTATATTTAAACATGTATATATATATATATATATATATATTCAAAGGAGCTTTAATGAAATATTCTAGCCTAGTGGTTAATGCTTTGTGCCCTCAATCCCCTGAACAAGGGATTGATCCCCAATGGTGGCAGAATTTTACAATTTTATTTAAGTATTTGATAACTAAATTGAGTTGGGCTAGAATCTAAAAGTAAGTCGGCTCAAAATCGAAATGATTTCAATAAATCATTTTCAATTTCAAGTTAATCTAAACTCAAAAATTTTGAATTCAAGTTTAGTCAAACTTGCTTGAACTCGACTTGATATCAGCCCTATAATCAAGCATGAAAATTCAAATTCTTTTTCTCCATTCATTTTCCATGAAATATCCTTAAAATGTATACATGTACAATGTAAAAAGTTCCTTCCTGATATTAAAATATAAACTAAGATGCCAACAACACAATTAGCTATCCATCAACAATTTAGAGATTATGAGGTTTGACACTTTCATTTATGGAAACAGTCACAGAATATTGTTTGATGATGCTTATAATAGTTCAACCTTAATCAATTCTAGGAAAAACGTGCTACAGGTTGTGGACAAAATTACATGTCAGCAGTGTATACATTCATGTGCAGTTATATAATTAAAAATGAGAAGAGCATATGAAAGTTTTACAGTTTTTTGAGCATCATGTAGGCAGGTCTCACTACCGAAGAATTAATTGTATCAAGAATCTTTCAAGTTTATTTGAAATTAATAACTAAGAAGGCATGATTATAAAAGGTAGATCGTTGTAATGATAACTACACTGCTATGAAATAACTTAATTTTATAAATTGATGATCAGTACTACTCAACAATTTCATATTGCATGTCAAAATGATATATCAAATTACATACATTTTAAAGTCAACCACAGAATCAACATTTTGAGATTTGATCATGCATTGGGGCAGGAAAGAGAAGTACTCAATATGAAACAAAATAATTTACAAAATCTCCTGAAGATCACTTTTTCTTCAATCAAAACTCAATTATCTTCACTCTGACACATTTTTAAATATTAGAGCTAGATGTCATCTGTAACATCCCATGATTTCAATGTAGAGGTATTGTCCACTTTGGCTTTAGGAAAATTGCGTGACTGGAGCACTTCCCAGGAAGTCACCCATCATAGTGCTACTTCAGCCCAAGTACGCTCAACTATGGACTTTTCCATCATTAGCCTCACGGTTTTGCCCCAAAAGGCACCTCTACCATTTGAGATCATGTTATCTACTTATACAGCTCAGGATCTCCCTCCCTTTCCAATGTGGGACGATTCATTCCTGTGCCCCTCTCACTACTCATTATTCAGCCTAGAAGCCTGCCAGAAGCCGCATCTTGCCTCAGTGATTCCTTTCTCTTAGGACATCATCCGACAATCACTCCCCGCCCTCTTCTGCCACGGGCGTCGCATCATCACTTCCCCAAAGTAATAGTGATATGATCATCGAAACAACAATCTCATAAGACTGCTCATCGTGCACCAACCAATAATCAACAATACGTCTCCTTAGCGGACACTCACATAATTATCTATCAAATAAATTCTTACTCTAAGATGCCCCAAGATATACAGAAAAGGTGAAATCATGAAAGCTTCAAAAGAATTACCTTAATATCCTTCCGTAAAACAAGATTAGAAAGCTTAAAATGAGCAGTTGGCCCATCTGGCAAGTTGATGACTAGCAATGCGTCTGGAAAACATAATAATCACTAAATGGTACAAAATAAAACATGATAATTACTAAATGGTAAATACACATTAACCAACTACTACATTGATAATATAGTGCCAAAGAAAACCTACCAGGTTCCCGCTGATTAGTATGGACAACTACAATTGATGTGAAGTCTTTATTTTTTGCGTACTCTATAATCTTTAAGAGAAATGCAAATAAAATTAATTCTATGTACATACACTAATTAACAATAAACAGCTAAAGAATTATCTTTTTTTGGGTACCTTTTTAAGTTCATATGTTCCTCTTTTATAATAGTGGGCATTTGGGATCACAGATAACAACTCTTGAATGAAAGCAGGCCCCCTCTAGAAAAAGATTTGAAGAATGGGTTAACATTAATCGAAGAAATAGCAGGGTTAGAGAAACAAAATACAACTCACTGTTGAATTGAATCGGCATGTGGTGATCAATATTTTAGGTGTTATCCCTTGCTTCAATACTTTGGTAAATTCGTCCGCCTCATTCGCTGCAAAAAACTGTATGTGGTTTGGCGGGCAAGAAATTCAACTCGAAAACAAAACCATATGCAAAATGTAGCATAGCAACATTAAAAAAGAAAAACAAAGAACATGAAAAACTCAAATATCTAAAGAATTGAAGCTGCTACTGGCTGAATTCATCCTTTCCTCAAATGAGCAAATCAATTGAGGTGAAATCCATAAAGATTGCGCTGTGCTATATGATGGATCTTTGGACTGAGATGTTAATGACTGGCGAAGTAGGGAGTTTTTTGTTCTTTCAATATAAATTTAAGATTGAGCAAGTCCATGGTAATCCATCCGTATGCCTCAACCAAAAACTTCCAGAACACGTAACCTCAAGAACAACTTCTTCAGAACAGGAAAACCAAATATCTGGAAACCATTTTGAAACCGCTTAAACTTAAATTTAAGTTACTTGAACTTAAAAAGCATCCAAATAGTTTTTAGGCTTTAAGCAGCTTGAAAATTTCAAGCTGTTTAAAGTCCTTTTAAGCTGCTCAAAATACAAGCCACTGAAAAGATGACTTAAACTTTAAGCTACTTCAAAATTTCAAGCAACTAGAAATTGTAAGCAGCTTATACTTAAAATTTTAAGCTACAGAGCCTAAGAACTACACAGCCAACCACCACACCCTATGTCGTTATTCTACAAATTGATGGAATATCTCGTATTTCAACAGCTGGAATACTCATTCTGAATTAGTTTGTCAAATTCAAAAGTATTCCTAAAGGATGGGGGAAAAAAAGACGCACCTCTTCATCGTCAGGCTTACAGACAGTCTCATCTGGTTCTCTCGTGTTCTCAATCGTCCGCGGAATCTTCTTGGGGGGCGGCTGCATTCCAACAGAAAGAAGAAGACGCACAGAGTTAAGCCGACAGAGCAAGATAAGCAGAGCCAGTGAACAAGATAAACAAGGATACAACGGACCACCTCCTCTCCAAGTTCGAGAGCACTCTTCTCGGCAGCTTCACGTGCCTTTGCCTGCCTCCGCTTCTCGCTCCTCTTCTCTTTCTTGAGCTTGGTGTAAACTTGGCTACGCTTCTCTTTGTTCCTTATAAGCGAAGGCAGCACCTTTGGCTTCTTCTCCTTCACACCGACCGCCCCATCTCCAGGCGGCGGCGGCGGCGGTGATTCTTTTTCAGGGTTCCTCCGCTTTCCGCCGCCCATCAGGCCGCGCTTTGGAAGAATGACGACGCGACTTCGTTTTAGGGTTCCGGACAACGAACATTAGAGTGAAATATTTTATATAAGACAAATAACATGTAGGTGAAATTTAAAATTTTTATATATTTTATAATTTAATGTAAACTTTTTAAAAATTTCAAGATTTTTATTTCAGATTTTATTTGATTAAAACTAAAAAATTCTATCACCATACTTTAAAAATATTTTTATTAATATTTTATATTTATTTAATATATACATAAATTTAAATATTAAAAATCAATTATTTCAAATTTTATATAAATTTTAATTTCAAAATTAAATTTGTTTATATTTTATAATTACATACATAAAAAATAAGAATTATTTCATATTTAATATTATTCATAATAATAAAATAATAAGTTTATTTCATGTGAAAATATTAAAAATAATTATCTATATAAAAATGATAGAAAAGACTCAAAATTATTACAAAATTTGTGCACAGAAAGATCCAAATGTTTGATTTGGATAATACATATTAACGTGCTCATTTATTAAACATAATCAAAATTTATAGATAACGATAATTATACATCTACTTGATAGTTTATTACAACAACAACAACAACCAAGCCTTAATCCCACTAGGTGGGGTCGGCTACATGAATCCTTTGTTTCCATTGCGCTCTATCAGTTACCAATTTTTTATCTAACTTTAAGTAATTAAGATCACTCATTATAGTTTCTTGTCATGTCTTCTTTGGTCTCCCTCTTCCTCTTTGTACATGCGCAAAATCCAATAACTCAAATTTTCTAACTTTAGCTTCAATCGCCTACGATTTAGATGTCCAAACCATCTAAGCCGATTTTCTCTAAGTTTATCCTCAATTGGTGCAACACCAACTTTCTTTCGGATATACTTATTTCTCATTCTATCCTTTAGTGTATATCCACACATCCACCTTAACGTCCTCATTTCTGCAATAATTATTTTATTTGTATATTTTCTCTTTGCAGGCCAACATTCAGCACCACATATCATCGTTGGTCTTACTACAGTTTTATAATGCAATGAATCATACTTTAATTCAACATAATACAATGAATACCTGCAAAAACATCATTATTCAACTCAAATTCATCGATATATCATAAATCAGACCCTAAAAGAACTTATTCTCTAAACTTGATCAATATATAAACAAATAAATGTGTAATTATAGGTATTACATTAAAACACAATCAATTGTCCCTAATAGATCGCAAAATATCAATTTTCAATTGAAATACATCAATATAGTAAACATTAGGTTCATAATTAGAGTATTATGTTAAACAATCTTCATATAGATAAGATTAAAATTAAATTGCATATATTCTCTTCCAATACAATAAAAACTAATTGAATACTCACACAATTATTTGTATTCAGTTAAAATAACTTATTATTCAATAAATCGTACTCTAAATATTGATACTCCACTTGAATTCAATGTAATGCATTGAATAGCTGAAAAAATATCACTATTTAATTCAAATTCATTGATATTTCATAAATTAGTTCCTAAAAGTGCCTATTCTCATAAAATTGATCGATATACTAATAAAAAAATATATAATTATAGGTATTACGTTAAAATGCAATCAAATATTCCTAACAGATCGTCACATATCATTTTTCAACTGAACTACATCAATATAACAAATTTAGGTGTGTAATCAGAGTATTATGTTTCAAAAATTTTCATATAGATAAGATTAAAGTTAAATTTCATTTATGCTCTTTAAATATAATAAAAATAAATTGAATACTCACACAATTGCTTGTATTCAATTAAAATAACTTATTATGCAAGAAATCGTACTCTAAATGCTTGTACTCCACTTCAATTCAATATAATTTAATAAATAGCTGGCAAAAAATTACTATTCAACTCAAATTTATTCATATATTATAAATCAGCCCTAAAAGAGCCTATTTTCTTAAAAGTGATTGATATACTGATAAATAGTTGTATAATTAAAGGTATTTCATTAAAACGCAATCAATGTTCATAATAGATTGTCACATATCATTTTTCGACTGAACTACATCAATATAGCAAATATTAAGTGTGTAATCAAAGTATTATGTTAAAAAAACCTTTATATAAATAAAATTAAAGTCAAATTGCATATATGCTCTTTAAATATAATAAAAACTAATTGAATACTCACACAATTGCCTGTATTCAGTTAAAATAACTTATTATGCAAGGAATCGTACTCTAAATACTTGTACTCCACTTGAATTCAATGTAATTTAATGAAGAGCTGCCAAAAAATTACTATTCAACTCAAATTCTTTCATATGTTATAAAGCAGACCCTAAAGAAGACTATTCTCTTAAAATTGATCGATATACAGATAAATAGATATGTAATTATAGGTATTCCATTAAAACACAATCAAATGTCCTTAATAGATCTCCAAATATCAATTTTCGATTGAAATACATCAATATAGGAAACATGAGATTTGTAATCAGAGTATTATGTTAAAAAGCCTTCATATAAAGAAGATTAAAGTCGAATTGCATATATTATCTTCAGGTACAATAAAAACTAATTGAATACTCACACAATTACTTGTATTCAGTCAAAATAATTTATTATGCACTGAATCGTACTCTAAATACTTGTACTCTACTTGAATTCAACGTAATGCAATGAATAGCTACAAAAATGAACTATTCAACTCAAATTCATTGATATGTCGTAAATCAGATTCTAAAAGAGATTATTCTCTTTAAATTGATTGACATACTGACAAATAGATGTGTAATTATACATATTACATTAAAACACAATCAAATGTCCCTAATAGATCTCCAAATATCAATTTTCAATTGAAATACATCAATATAGCAAACATGAGGTATGTAATCAGAGTATTATGTTAAAAAGCCTTCATATAGAGAAGATTAAAGTCGAATTGCATATATTGTCTTCAAATACATTAAAAATTAATTGAATACTCACACAATTTATTGTATTCAGTTAAAATAACTTATTATGTAATGAATCACACTCTAAATATTTGTACTCCACTTGAATTCAATGTAATGCAATGAATAGCTACAAAAATATCACTATTCAACACAAATTCATTAATATGTCATAAATCAAGACCTAAAAAAGCTTATTTTCTTAAAATTGATTGATATACTAACAAATAGATGTGTAATTATAGGTATTACATTAAAATGCAATCACATGTCTCAAATAGATCGCCAAATATCAATTTTCAATTGAAATACAATAATATAGCAAGCGTTAGGTGTGTAATCAGGTATTATGTTAAAAAACCTTCATATAGACAAGATTAAAGTCAAATTGCATATATTCTCTTCAAATACATTAAAAACTAATTGAATACTCACATAATTGCATGTATTCAGTAAAAATAACTTATTATGCAATGAATCGTATTCTAAATGCTTGTACTCCACTTGAATTCAACGTAATACAATAAATAGCCACAAACACATCACTATTCAACTCAACTGCATTGACATGTCGTAAATCAGTCCCTAAAAGAGTCTATTCTCTTAAAATTAATCGATATACAGATAAAAAGATGTATAATTGTAGGTATTTTCATTAAAAAGCAATCAAATGTTCCTAATAGATTGTCACATTTCTTTTTCGACTGAAATACATCAATATAGCAAATATTAGGTGTGCAATCAGAGTTTTATGTCAAAAAAACTTTCATATAGACAAGATTAAAGTCAAATTGCATATACGATCTTCAAATATAATAAAAATTAATTGAATACTCACATAATTGCTTGTATTCAGTTAAAATAACTTATTATGCAATAAATATTACTTTAAATACTTATACTCCACTTAAATTCAACGTAATGCAATGAATAACTACAAAAACTTTACTATTCAACTCAAATTCATTGATATGTTATAAATCAGACCCTAAAAGAGCCAATTCTCATAAAATTGATTGATATACTGACAAATAGATGTGTAATTATAGGTATTACATTAAAACACAATCAAATGTCCCTAATAGATCACCAAATATCAATTTTCGATTGAAATATATCAATATAACAAACATTAGGAGTGTAATCAGAGTATTTTGTTAAACAACCTTCATATAGACATGATCAAAGTAAAAATTGCAAATATTCTCATCGAATATAATAAAAACTAACTGAATATTCTCACAATTGCATGTATTTAATTAAAATAACTTATTATGCAATGAATCATACTTTAAATGCTTGTACTGCACTTGAATTCAATGTAATTCAATGAATAGCTGCAAAAATATCACTATTCAACTTAGATTCATTGATATGACATAAATTAGACCCTAAAAGAGCCTATTCTCTTAAAATTGATCGATATACTGACAAATAGATGTATAATTATAGGTATTATATTAAAACACAATCAAATATCCCTAATAGACCTCCAAATATCTATTTTCGATTGAAACATATCAATATAGCAATTATTAGGTGTGTAATCAGTGTATTATGTTAAAAAAGCTTCGTATAGATAAGATTAAAATCAAATTGCATTTATTTTCATCAAATACAATAAAAACTAATTGAATACTCGCACAGTTGCTTGTATTTAGTTAAAATACCTTGTTATGCATTGAATCGTACTCTAAATGCTTATACTCCACTTGAATTTAATATAATGTAATGAATAGTTGCAAAAACGTTACTATTCAACTCAAATTCATTGATATGTCATAAAACAGACTCGAAAAGAGCTTATTCTCTTAAAATTGATCGATATATTGACAAATAGATGTGTAACTATAGGTATTACTTTCAAATGCAATCAAATGTCCCTAATAGATCACCAAATATCAATTTGCGATTGAAATACATAAATATAGCGAACATTACGTGTGTAATCAGAGTATTATGTTAAAAAACCTCATGTAGACAAGATTAAAGTCAAATTGCTTGTATTCTCTTCAAATACATTAAAAACTAATTAAATACTCACACAATTTCTTGTATTTAATTAAAATAACTTATTATGCAATGAATCATACTCTAAATACTTGTACTCCACTTGAATTCAACGTAATGCAATGAATAGCTGCAAAAACATCAATTCAACTCAAATTCATTCATATGTCATAAATCAGACCGTAAAAAAGCCTATTCTCTGAAAATTAATCGACATACTAACAAAAAGATGTATAACTGTAGGTGTTACATTAAAACACAATCAAATGTCTCAAATAAATCGTCAAATATCAATTTTCGATTGAAATACATCAATATAGCACATATTAGGTGTGTAACCAGAGTATTATATTAAAAAACCTTCATATAAATAAGATTAATGTCAAATTGCATATATTCTCTTCAAATACAATAAAAATTAATTGAATACTCTCACAATTGCTTGTATTCAGTTAAAATAACTTATTATGCAATGAATCCTACTCTAAATGCTTGTACTCCACTTGAATTCAACGTAATGCAATGAATAGCTGCAAAAACAATAATATTCAACTCAAATTCATTCATATGTCATAAATCAGACCGTAAAAAACCCTATTCTCTAAAAATTGATCGATATACTAACAAAAAATGTATAATTATAGGTATTACATTAAAACACAATCAAATGTCCCAAATAGATCGCCAAATATCATTCTTCGACTGAAATACATCAATTTATCAAAAATTAGGTGTGTAATCAGACTATTATGTTAAAAAAACCTTCATATAAACAAGATTAAAGTCAAATTGCATATATGCTTTTTCAAATACAATAAAAACTAATTGAATACTCACACAATTGCTTTTATTCAATTAAAATAACTTATTATGCAATGAATC
>KZ451919.1:1148995-1174077 GCA_002786265.1 Apostasia shenzhenica
AACCTTCATATAGACAAGATTAAAGTCAAATTGCATATATTCTCTTCAAATACATTAAAAACTAATTGAATACTCACATAATTGCATGTATTCAGTAAAAATAACTTATTATGCAATGAATCGCACGCTAAATGCTTGTACTTCACTTAAATTCAACGTAATACAATAAATAGCCGCAAACACATCATTATTCAACTCAACTGCATTGACATGTCATAAATCAGTCCCTAAAAGGGCTTATTCTCTTAAACTTAATCGATATACAGATAAAAAGATGTATAATTGTTGGTATTACATTAAAACGCATTCAAATATTCCTAATAGATCGGCACATATTATTTTTCAATTGAAATACATCAATATAGCAATATTAGGTGTGCAATCAGAGTTTTATGTTAAAAAAACTTTCATATAGATAAGATTAAAGTCAAATTGCATATACGATCTTCAAATATAATAAAAACTAATTGAATACTCACATAATTGCTTGTATTTAGTTGAAATAACTTATTATGCAATAAATAGTACTCACATTGCTTGTACTCCACTTGAATTCAACGTAATTCAATGAATAGCCCAAAAAACGTCACTATTGAACTCCAATTCATATATATGTCATAAATCAGTCCCTAAAAAAGCCTATTCTCTTAGATTTGATCGATATACAAATAAAAAATGTGTAATTATAGGTATTACATTAAACCTCAATCAAATGTCACTAATAGATCGCCAAATATCAATTTTAGATTGAAATACATCAATATAGCAAATATTAGGTGTGTAATCAGTCTTCTATTAAAAAAACCTTCATATAGACAAGATTAAAGTCAAATTGCATATATTTTTTTCAAATATAATAAAAACTAATTGAATACTCACCCAATTGCTTGTATTCTATTAAAATAACTTATTATGCACTAAATAGTACTTTAAATGCTTGTACTCCACTTGAATTCGACGTAATGCATTGAATAGCAGCAAAAAATCACCCAATTGCTTTTAGTCTGTGAAAATAACATATTACGCAATGAATCATACTCTAAATGTTTGTACTCCACTTGGATTCAACGTAATATAATGAATCACTGCAAAAATCACTATTCAACTCAAATTCATTGATATATCATAAATCAGACCCTAAAAGAGCATATTCTCTTAAAAGTAATCGATATACTAATAAATAGATGTGTAAGTATAGGTATTATATTAAAACACAAACAAATAATCTTAATAGATCATAAAATATCAATGTTCGATTGAAATATATCAATATAGCAAATATTAGATGTGCAATTGCTTGTATTCTATTACTTGTATTCAATTACACACCGAATTACTTGTATTCTATTAAAATAACTTATTATGCAATGAATCGTACTCTAAATGCTTGTACTCTACTTGAAGTCGATGTAATGCATTGAATAGCAACAAAAACATCACCCAAATGCTTGTACTCCACTTGAATTCAACGTAATACAATGAATCACTGCAAAAAATTCACTATTCAACTCAAATTTATTCATATTTCAAATTAGACCCTAAAAGAGTCTATTTTTTTAAAAGTAATCGATATACTGATAAATAGTATAATTATATGTATTACAATAAAAACTATTTGAATACTCATACAATTTCTTGTATTCAGTTAAAATAACTTTTTTTCCAGTTAAAATAACTTATTATGCAATGAATCACACTCTAAATGCTTGTACTCCACTTGAATTGAACGTAATACAATGAATAACTACAAAAATGTCACTATTCAACTCAAATTCATTGATATGTCATAAATCAAGACCTAAAAGAGCTTATTTTTTTAAAATTAATCGATATACTGACAAATAGATGTGTAATTATGGGTATTACATTAAAACACAATCTAATGTCCCTAAAAGATCGCCAAATATCAATTTTCGATTAAAATACATCAATATAGCAAATATTAGGTTTGTAATCAGAGTATTATGTTAAAAAACCTTCATATAGACAAGATTAAAGTCAAATTGCATATATATTCTCTTCAAATAAAAAACAAAACTAATTGAATACTCACATAATTGCTTTTATTCAATTAAAATAATTTATTATGTAATGAATCATACTCTAAATGCCTGTACTCTACTTGAATTCAATGTAATTCAATGAATAGCTGCCAAAAAATCACTATTCAACTCAAATTCTTTCATATGTTATAAATCAGACCGTAAAGGAGACTATTCTCTTAAAATTGATCGATATACAGATAAATAGATGTGTAATTATAGGTATTCTATTAAAACACAATCAAATGTCCCTAATAGATCTCCAAATATCAATTTTCGATTGAAATACATCAATTGAGATTTGTAATCAGAGTATTATGTTAAAAAGCCTTCATATAGAAAAGATTAAAGTCGAATTGCAAATATTATCTTCAGGTACAATAAAAACTAATTGAATACTCACACAATTACTTGTATTCAGTCAAAGTAATTTATTATGCACTGAATCGTACTCTAAATACTTGTACTCTACTTGAATTTCAACGTAATGCAATGAACAGCTACAAAAACGTCACTATTCAACTCAAATTCATTGATATGTCATAAATCAGACCCTAAAAGAGATTATTCTCTTAAAATTGATTGATATAGACATGATTAAAGTCAAATTGCATATATTTTTTTCAAATACAATAAAAACTAATTGAATACACACCCAATTGCTTGTATTCTATTAAAATAACTTATTATGCAATGAATCGTACTCTAAATGCTTGTACTCTACTTGAATTCGATGTAATGCATTGAATAGCAACAAAAACATCACCCAATTGCTTGTAGTCTGTTAAAATAACTTATTATGCAATGAATTATACTCTTAATGCTTGTACTCCACTTGAATTCAACGTAATGCAATGAATCATTACAAAAAATTCACTATTCAACTCAAATTTATTGATATATCAAATCAAACCCTAAAAGAGTCTATTCTTTCAAAAGTAATCGATATACTGATAAATAGTATGATTATATGTGTTACAATAAAAACTAATTGAATACTCACACAATTTTCTTGTATTCAATTAAAATAACTTATTATGCAATGAATCACACTCTAAATGCTTGTACTCCACTTGAATTCAACGTAATGCCATGAATAGCTACAAAAATGTCACTATTCAACTCAAATTCATTGATATGTCATAAATCAAGACCTAAAAGAGCTTATTTTCTTAAAATTGATCGATATACTGACAAATAGATGTGTAATTATGTGTATTACATTAAAACGCAATCTAATGTCCCTAAAAGATTGTCAAATATCAATTTTCGATTAAAATACATCAATATAGCAAACATTAGGTGTGTAATCAGAGTATTATGTTAAAAAACTTCATATAGACAAGATTAAAGTCAAATTGCATATATATTCTCTTCGAATATAAAAAAAACTAATTGAATACTCACATAATTTTTTTATTCAATTAAAATAACTTATTATGTAATGAATCATACTCTAAATGCCTGTACTCCACTTGAATTCAATGTAATTCAATGAATAGTTGCCAAAAAATCACTATTCAACTCAAATTCTTTCATATATTATAAATCAGACCGTAAAGGAGACTATTCTCTTAAAATTGATCGATATATATATATAAATAGATGTGTAATTATAGGTATTCCATTAAAACACAATCAAATGTTCCTAATAGATCTCCAAATATCAATTTTCGATTGAAATACATCAATATAGCAAACATGAGATTTGTAATCAGAGTATTATGTTAAAAAGCCTTCATATAGAGAAGATTAAAGTCGAATTGCATATATTATCTTCAGGTACAATAAAAACTAATTGAATACTCACACAATTACTTGTATTCAGTCAAAATAATTTATTATACACTGAATTGTACTCTAAATACTTGTGCTCTACTTGAATTCAACGTAATGCAATGAATATCTACAAACTTGAATTCACTATTCAACTCAAATTCATTGATATGTCACAAATCAGACTCTAAAAGAGATTATTCTCATAAATTTGATTGATATACTGACAAATAGATGTGTAATTATATGTATTACATTAAAACGCAATCAAATGTCACTAATAGATCGCGACATATAATTGTTTGACTGAAATACATCAATATAGCAAATATTTGGTGTGTAATCAGAGTATTATAATAAAAAACCTTCATATAGACAAGATTAAAGTCAAATTGCATATATGCTTTTCAAATACAATAAAAACTAATTGAATGCTCATACAATTGCTTTTATTAGGTAAAAATAACTTATTATGTAATAAATCGTGCTCTAAATGCTTGTACTCCACTTGAATTCAATGTAATTCAACGAATAGCTACAAAAACATCACTATTTAACTCAAATTCATTGATCTGTCATAAATTAGAGCCCTAAAAGAGCTTATTCTCTTAAAATTGATCATTATACAGACAAATAGATGTATAATTATCTGTATTACATTAAAACGCAATTAAATGTCCCTAATAGATTACCAAATATCAATTTTCGATTGAAATACATCAATATAGCAAACATTAGGTGTTTAATCAAAATCTTCTGTTAAAAAACCTTCATATATAGACAAAAATTAAAGTCAAATTGCATATATTTTTTCAAATACAATAAAAACTAATTGAATACTTACCCAATTGCTTGTATTCTATTAAACTAACTTATGATGCAATGAATCATACTCGAAATGCTTGTACTCCACTTAAATTCAACGTAATGCAATGAATAGCTGCAAAAACAACACCCAATTGCTTGTATTCTGTTAAAATAACTTATTCTGCAAAAATCAGAACCTAAAAGAGCCTATTCTGATAAAAGTGATCAATATACTAACAAATAGATGTATAATTATATGTATTACATTACAATGCAATTAAATGTCTCTAATAGATCACTAAATATTAATTTTCGATTGAAATACATCAATATAGCAAACATTAGGTGTGTAATTAGAGTATTCTATTAAAAAACCTTCATATAGAAAAGATCAAAGTCAAATTGCAAATATTCTCTTCGAATATAATAAAAACTAATTTAATACTCTCACAATTGCATGTATTCAGTTAAAATAACTTATTATGCAATGAATCGTACTTTAAATGTTTGTACTGCACTTGAATTCAACGTATTTGAATGATTAGCTGCAAAAATATTATTATTCAATTTACATTCATTGATGTCATAAATTAGACCCTAAAAGAGCTTATTCTCTTAAACATTATCGATATACTGACAAATAGATATGTAATTATAGGTATTACATTAAACCACAATCAAATGTCCCTAACAGATTACGGAATATCAATTTTCGATTGAAATATATTAATATAACAATCATTAGGTGTGTATTCAAAGGATTATGTTAAAAAACTTTCATATATAGAAGATTAAAATCAAATTGCATATATTTTTTTTAAATATAATAAAAACTAATTGAATACCTGCACAGTTGCTTGTATTCAGTTAAAATAACTTGTTATGCAATGAATCGTACTCTAAATGCCTGTACTCCACTTGAATTCAACGTAATGCAATGTATAGTTGCAAAAATATCATTATTCAACTCAAATTCATTGATATGTCATAAATCAGATTCGTAAAGAGTCTATTCTCTTAAAATTAATCGATATGCTGATAAATAAATGTGTAATTATAGATATTATATTCAAACGCAATCAAATGTCCCTAATAGATCACCAAATATCAATTTTTGATTAAAAATACATCAATATAACAAACATTAGGTGTGTAATCAGAGTATTATGTTAAAAAATCTTCATATTGACATGATCAAAGTCAAATTGCAAATATTCTCTTCGAATATAATAAAAACTAACTGAATACTCTTACAATTGTATGTATTAAGTTAAAATAACTTATTATGCAATGAATCGTACTTTAAATGCTTATACTCCACTTGAATTCAACGTAATGCAATGAGTAGCCGCAAAAACATTACTATTCAACTCAACTGCATTGATATATCATAAATCAGTCCCTAAAAGAGTATATTTTCTTAAAATTGATTGATATACTAACAATTTAGTATATAAAATGTTATGCCATTTTGATGGTTTTTTATTGTATTTGTAAAGAATACTAGCTTTTACTTATTGATTTATTTCATGTCAAATCATTTTGATATAGTACTCGCAATTATTTAATTTTGATTTGTCATATCGAAGTATTTAAACTAAAAGTATATATCTGATTATCTACTCGATGCACATAATTGAATTGTAACATAATACCAGTAATTATACATTTACTTCATTGTACATCGATGTATTACAATTTATTAGACACTTTCAAATATAGATTTGTAGTATATCAATATTTTTTGAATTTAATAGTGACATTTTTACAACTATTCATTGCTCAATCATAGATTTTGAGCCAAGTACAAGCATTTACAGAACAATTTATTATATAATTGTTGGTCCACTTGCACACCCAAGAGGGGGTGAATTGGGTGTAATTAGACTTTTAAAAATTGATTAATATATATGTTAAAAAAATTGAGTACTTTTAAAGCTATTTAATATTGTGAGGCTTTTATTATTTTCAAGCAAGAGCGTTCAAGCAAATCTTTTTGGCATGAGCAATTGAGCAATTTTAAAGTGACACCTGCAAAAGAATAAGTAAGAGTAATACGTATATATATATATATATATATATATATATATATATATATATATATATATATATATATATATATGTGTGTATATATAGTATATGTATATGTACACAAAAAGAAAAAAAATTACAGAGAAGTAAAAGTTAGTGTGCAAAAAAAAAAAAACAATAAGTAAATGTTAGTAAAAAAAATGCAAAAAGTAAATGTTAGTATTGCAGTATGTAAATGTTAGTAGTACAGGAAAATAAATGTTAGTAGTACAAGAAAGTAAATATTAGTGGTACAAGAAAGTAAATGTTAGTGGTGCAGAAAAATAAATATTAGTAAGTTAGATACAGTAAGTAAAATTGCAGAATGTAAATTTGATGATTAACTAACTTAATTATAGTGGGATGGATAAATCAAAGATCCTTGGTTATGTTAATTAAATTTGGGGGTGAGTAGGCCCAAACTTTAATTAACTAACCTACCAATTTTAGTTATCTCACAGAGTTTGGATAATTTAAATTATTAAATATTTTGAATTAGCTCAATTTATTATGTCCAAAATCTGATCACTGAAATTTTACTTTGAGGCCTTGAAAATAAAATAACTATCAAGTACACCAGCCTCTAAATGATAAAAAAAAATACAGAAGTGAAAGAAGACACACGATGTATAGTGGTTCGGCTATTTTCTTGCCTAGTCCACTCCTCTTTGTTCCTCCCTCGGGGTTCCACTATCCCAAACTTGTTATGGCCAAGCTCAAGCCCTAATACAATGAGGAAACCTATGTCTTTTCAGTTCAAAGGCACAAACTAATCTTTAGATCCTTTTTACTGAGGAAAAGGAACAACCTCACCTCTCCTTTTACTTGGGGACAAGTAAAAAAAAACCCCTCTCCGCGCAGGGAGACTCAAAACCAAAATCGAAAATAAGAGACGATGATCCTTATGGGTCATACAAGAGATAAATTAACTCAATTTGAAATTTAATGAGAGCACTATGTGCAAAGAAGCCAACTCAACTTTCTGAAGAAAATTTTAGTATTATCTTTCTCAATGTTCTGTGAAATATAAAGAGAAGAGAAAGAGAAATCAAACTCGATGAAATATTTCAATACGATATAAAATCGAGTAAACAGAAATTTCAAATAATTTTCTAGAAAAGAATACTTAGCAAAAACATCTAAAACTTTTTTTGTAGATGCAATATTACCTAAGTAGTCTACTATAAAAATTTTGAAATTATTTGAATTTTGTACGATTTATAAAAATTAAAAAACCAAGACACAAATATAAATTTCCAGAAAAAAATTTGTTGACTAAAAAATTCCGAGAAAATTTTTAGATAAACATTTCTCCCAATTCAGTAGTACAAAAATTCGTGAATCTTTAAGAAAAATCGATTCGGAGAGAAAATAGAAAATACCCGATTAAAAACACCTCCGATGATCCAAGAACTCCTAGGATCGACTCCCCACATTGTGAACAAAAACTTTGAGCTTGAGGAGAGAATTTTTTCAGCTTAAGAGTTAGAGAGCTTGGAGATTGAGTTGGCCAAAGAGGAGTTTTAACTCAAAATCCCCCTTATTTATAGATGAAATGAGGGGTAAATTGGTAATTTGAGTATTATAACTTTTCATAAATTAATTGGGGACAAAACCAGCCACTTAGCATATTTTATGGCTAATTTTAAGGAGTAAAAGAATGAAGTGGGAATTTAAAAATGTTGGTGGAATTTAAGATATCGAGTAATTCAAAATATCGAGTTTTGTACGAGTTGAAAGCATCCAAAATCGATCACAAAAGTATTTCATGAAATTCAAGTAATATATTCTTGTATATAATTATTTAATTTTATTTATAATTTTTTTATTCATTTATATAAGTAGTATATATATATATATATATATTTTTATATAAGTAGTATATATGTATATGTATATATATATTTTTGAAAATAGATTTTATCGATTTAAATCGAAGCGACATATTAAATAGTTAAATTATTAATTAAATTCAATCAAAAATTTCAAATATTGAAGATCGAAGAAAACACGTCATTAAAAAATTTACTCCTGTAATTTAAAATTTTTCGAAGATCTTAATTCATCCGAAAAATAAATAAAAATAATAAAAAAAATCACAAATAAATTTAATTATATTTATTTTAATTTTCTCCAGAAAAATGAGGCATAAATTTCTTGCACTTACATGATGATCTAAAATTTTATAACAAATGCATCTTTGAAGTTGACTTTTCGACTTTATGCTTCTTTTCTCAGCGATCTTGATCAACTTCATTTCTTTTTATTCTTGGCTTGATTTCATCAATCTTGAGTCAAAATTATCTCGACGATCATTCTTCTTGATCCTAAAAAGCTTAAGTACAATATATACTAATATTTAAAAAATAATTAATCGAATATATTATTAACATGTTTGTTTTCATCAAAATCAATAAGAGTTCAACAATAATAAGTTATTTTAACTAGTTACTAGCAATTATACAGCTATTTAATAATTTGTTATTGTATTTGAAAAAAATCCAGACTTTTAAACTTTGACCTAGTTTATATCAATGCATTTTAATTTAATAATAGGATTAAATAATTTAAATTTTTTTGTATCATTATAATTTAGATGAAAATAAGTATTTAGCAAACTATTCGACACATATGACTGACTTATAATATAATATCACTAGTTACACATCTACTTCACTATATAATGATGTATTTAAGCTTAATAGAAGCTTTTAGATACTAAATTTGTTATACATTAATATAATTAAATTGAAAAGTAGTAATTTTACCACTATTCACTGATATATCAATGAATTTAAGGGAATACATATATTTAGTGAATATCTCATTGTATAATAAATTATTTTTACTGAATGCAAGAAGTTATACTATTATTCGATGATTTTTCATTATATTTGTAAAGAATACTAGCATTGACACATTGATCTATTCTATATCAAGGCATTTTGACTTAGTATTCGCAGTTACTCAATTTTGATTTATCATATCAAAATATTTAAACTGAAAAAACATATTTGGCCATCGATTTGATGCATACGATTGAATTTTAATGTAATACCAACAGTTACATATCTGCCGATAGTATATCGATGTATTTTAACTTATTAGATACTTCTAAAGATTAATTTGTGATGTATTTGAATTAAATAGTGGTATTTTTGCAACTATTTATTGCTCTATCATAAATTTTGTTTTAAATACAAGCATTTAGAGAATAATTTATTATATAATAAATTATTTTATGTGACTACTAGCAATTGTACGACTATTTAATAATTTTTTATTATATTTAAAAATGATAGAAGTTTTTAAACTTTGTTCTTGTCTATATCGAGGCATTTTAACTTAATACTAGGATTGAACAATTTATATTCGTTATATTGATATATTTTAACTGAAAATAGGTAATTAGCGATTTATTCATTATATATGATTAAATTTTAATATAATACTACCATTTATATATCTTCTTGATAGAATATTGATGTATCTTCTTGCATCATCGTTGAATTTATGCCGAATACAAGTATTCAGAGAACTAATAATTTTGTGACTATTCACTAATTTTTCATTATATTTAAAAGGAATATTAGCATTTAGACGTTGATCTATTTCATATCAAGGTATCTTAACTATGTACTAGTATTTATAAATTTAGATTTATTATATTGATATAGTTTTCTTAAAAATATATATTTGGCAATCTATTCAATGCATATGATTGAATTTTAATATAATATTAGTATTACACATCTACTTCATTATATAACGGTGTATTTAAACTTGATAAATGCTTTTATATACTGAATTTGTTATATATCAATGTAATTAAATTGGACAGCAATAACTTTACAACTACTCACAATTATGTCGATAAATTTAAGCTAATTATATGATATCTTAAAAAGTTATTTTTTACCATATTTATAAAGAATACTAGAATTTATATATTGATCTATTCCATGTCAAGGCATTTTGACTTAGTACTCGTAATTACATAATTTTGATTTATCATATCAAAGTATTTGATGTATATAATTGAATTTTAATATAATATAAGTAATTACGCATGTACTTCATTGTATAACATTGTATTTAAGCTTAATAGACGCTTTTAGATACTAAATTTATTACACATCAATATAACTGAATTGGACAGTGGTACTTTTACCACTATTTATTGCTATATCGATAAATTTTAAGTTGAATACATTCATTTGGAGAATATTTTATTGCATAAAAATTATTTTTTCTGAATACAAGAAGTTATACTACTATTCGATAATTTTTCACTATATTTGTAAAGATACTAGCATTTACACATTAATTTATTTCATGTCAAGGCATTTTGACTTAGTGCTCGCAATTATTCAATTTTGATTTGTCATGTCAATGTATTTTATCTGAAAATATATATTTTTACTTATCTATTCGATGTATATGATTGAATTTTAATATTATATCAGTAATTACATATCTACTTCATAATATATCGATGTATTTTAATTTATTAGATATATTAGAAACTACTTTATTATATATCTTTGTATTTGAATTAAACAGTAGAAATTTTATAACTATTCGTTGTCATATCAGTAAATTTTGGTTAAATAATTAAATTTAGAGAATGATTTTTTACATATCAAGTTATTTTAATTAGAAACTAGTAATTACACAATTATTCGATGATTGTTCATTATATTTGAATAGAATACTAGCACTTATATATCAATCAATTACATATAGAGGAATTTTAATTTAGTACTCATAATTATATGTTTATATTTATTACACCGATGTAATTTACTTGCAGAAGCATATTTGGCATTCAATTTGATCTATATGATTGTATTTCAATATAATACCAGTAATTATATATTACTTGATAATATGTTGATGTATTTAAATTTAATAGATACTTGTAGATACTAATTTATTACATATCCATGTATTTTAATAGAATAATTACAACTTTACAAATATCTATTACTATATCGATGAATTTGAGCCGAATACGAGCATTTAAGGAAAAAATTATTGCATAATAAGTTATTTTAATTGAATACTAGCAATTTTACGGCTATTTGATAATTTTTAATTGTATTTGGAAAGGATGCTGGTATTTAAACTTTAATCTTCTCTATATCAATGTACATAGTACTAGCATTTAAACAATTTAGTTTTGTTATATCAATGTATTTTAGCTAAAAATAGGTATTTGACGATAAACTCAACGCATATGACTGAAGTTTAATAAAACTAGTACTTATACATCAATCTACTATATATCAAAATATTTTAACTCGGTACTCTCAATTACGCAGATTATATTTATTACATCAATGTATTTTAATAGAACACACATATTTGACATTCGATTTAGTGCATATGATTGTATTTCAATATAATACTAATAATTACATATCTACTTAATAGTATATCGATATATTTAAACTTAATAAATACTTTTAAATGCTGATTTATTATGTATCTACATATTTGAATTGAATAGTAGTAATTTTACAACTATTCATTGCTATATCGATGTATGTAATTCAAAAATATGCATTTAGAGAATGATTCATTATATAATAAGTTATTTTAACTGAGTACTAATAATTTTACAACTATTCAATAATTTTTCATTGTATTTGAAAAACATACAGGCATAGACTTTGATCTTATTTATATCAAAGTATTTTAACATAGCACTTAATTTAAAAAATATATATTTATTATACCAATGTATTTTAGTTAAAAATAAATATTTGGCGATCAGTTTGATGCATATGATTAAATTTTAATATAATACCAGTAATTATATATCTACTCGATAATATATTGATGTATTTCAATTTATTAGATATTTTTAAAGACAGATATGTGATATATCAACAGATTTGAATTAAATAGTGATATTTTTATAATTATTCATTGCTCTATCATAGATTTTGAGCTAAATACAAGTATTTAGAGAACAATTCATTATATAATAAGTTATTTTAACTGTCTTCTAGTAATTATACTATTTAATAATTTTTTATTATATTTGAAAAGAGTATAAGCATTTAAATTTTAATCTAATCTATATTAAGATATTTTAACTTAATATTAAGATTAAACAATTTAGATTTGTTATACTTATGTATTTTAGCTGAAAATAAGTATTTGACAATCTATTCAATGTATGTTGATGTATCAAGTAATTGAATCAAATCAAATCCAACTTGCTGGTAACAAAACTACATATCAATTATCAAACATTAATATGTAATTGAGACTAAACATAAATTAAGCTCATTTTAACAAGATTAACATTGACTTAAGTTTGGACTCATTAAAAAAATAAAGGTTGACAATTTGGGATTATAATAAAATCATAATCTAATATGATGAAATAAAATTTTGAGATTGTTGCGTCTCGATAATAGTGAAAATATCGACAAGCTTATACTGCACTTGAAGAATTTTGTCTTCCCAGAACAAATAGATTTCTCCTTAGAGATGTGACTCTAGGACTTCAGAGTTCTGAAGATCTTATGATTTCCTTGGCAACCCTTTATAGTTAATTACCAATCCTTTATTGGAGGAATGAAACTTTTGATCGATAGAAAAGATTCCTTCACTACATTGATGACCTGAATGTAGGAGCCCAGGTGATTGCATTTGTAATGATTGTCATTCAGACAAAATCAACTGATATCAGTTCTCCTTACTGGGATTTACCAAATTGGAATTTACCCACCTATAATTTTTTTATTATTTTCTAACTCAGCTTATTGAGTTTGCGAGATAGTATTTTTAAGTCATAGCAGTCTGCTAATAAGGGATAGGCATCAGAAATTTTTTTAGGAGAACTTAGAGCTTTTGGCTTTGATTTGACAAAATGTTTTAGTTTGTTCTCATCGAGGCATCACTCTATCCAAGCTACAATGAGCATCTTCATTCAGCTGAGTGTCTTTTCGAAGGCGAGATATGTTTGTTCTCATAGAGGGTATGGGGGTGGGTTATTTATAGGTGCTACTAGTGGTTGTCTTGTTGTGTTTTCGACTATAATGGATGACTTATTCTGTCGAAATTATAGTTCTTCGACTAACATAAGACTATTGCTTGGAGTTCCATGCCACAAATGCTTCTGATAAATTTGAGCATCTTTTTCAAAGACTAATTCTTTCGAAAATGAAAAAAAGTTCTAAAACATTGAACCTTTTCAAACGGTCATTTGGATCATTACTGTTTCATTTTGAAACTTTTTAAGTGCAAATAAATATTAAATTTGAATTTATCTAAGGTTATATTTGGGATTACAGTATTGTATATAAAATACAACTGAAAAATTTTGTGATATTTTTTTTTATTTTTTATTATATTAACTTAGCTATTTAGAAAGACTTGCAGCTCAATTATTATATTATATATAAGACGATAATATTTTTTAATTTATATGTTATATTTTATTAACATTTCAGAAAAGAAAATATTATATTTTTCTTCAAATTGAACTGATTAAATAAAAATTAATTTGGAGTAGAGGATTTAGCATTACTCTTATCCGTTGATTGGTTTAAATCCCTCGTGCAAAATTTGGACGCTGGAGCGCTTCACTGCCGCTGCCATGGATCCTCCTGCAAAGATCACAGAATTCGACGATTTCGTAAGGGTGCATGGTCTCCTTCTCGCGGCCTCCGGTATCCCCGCGGTTCTCCATCGGCAGCTCTTCTCCAAGCTCTGCTCTGAAACCTTCGACGGCGGCAGATTCTTCACGATCGAGCCTGTCGAGGGAGGTCGCCAGCGCCGCCTCGTCTTATCGGCCCCATTTCTCTCCAAGGAGTCCAATATTTTCCTCATCGACCACGCCTGGACCTTTCGTCTTCCTGACGCCCTCAAACAGGTCGATCCAACTTTACTGGAAGCTTCTTTAGGTGTTTATGCTTCGTTTTATCCCATAGATTCACTGATTCCTATGGTTTCGATGTGGGGGATGTCAGTTGAAGGAAGTAAGGGGGTTGGCTGAGAGGATGGCTGCGTTGATGTGCGTCGATGGTGATTTGGAATTCGATCGTTCTGGCAAAGGCGAGTCTGAAAAGGAGAAGGTGCAAGAGAACCCAAGTGGTAACTGCATTCTGGAAATCATGGAGAGGGAAATGGATAGAGTCAAGGAGAGAGGGACAGATGGTGCGGCCTGGCTGGAACTTGAGGAGCTTGGCATAAATGATGAAATCCTGACCTCTCTATACTTGCCCAGTAGATTTCCGGTTAGTATCAATCGTCTAGAACTCCACATTTATCTCGATGCGGCAATTTGATGCTCGTTCTTCATAATGAAATTTCATTTGATTTACATGCAGTAAAGCTGAGCAAACTTTTGAGTATTTGAAAGATGAATGTTTTGATTCGATCAAACTGCTGCACTATTAACACATTTAGACGTTTTTTTTTAAATTCATTTAGACATTTTGATGATGGGAAAACGCTTAGATTAAGCTAATGAACTTGGACTGTGATGAATAATTGTCTATTAATTATTTGTTCATTTTTGCATGTTTAACATAATCCTTAAACTCTGAACCCTAAACTAAGACTAGATCTTTGTTTTAGACATTACATTTCCAAGGATGTATGATAAATGTCTTAAATTTAGGCCTAGTTTTCTAGAACATTATCGAATGTGTGAAACGGAAGGTCGGATGCGTTACTTGAAAGGGAGTTCTTGTAGCACATATGTTGCAAACGAACACTTCTGTCCACTGTTATCTTCAGTGCTTAAATCCCAAACCCGAAACTATCCCTTTTGAGTTTTGAGACTGCTGAGCTTGCCTCAAAAGTCCAGTTCTCAATTTGGCTGTTCTATGATTCTTTACTGAAACGTTGTTTGCGGAAACTTATATTACTAAAGTGAGCTGTTTCTCTTTATTATGGCATTTAATACTATCACTGGATTATCTTTTGTTTCTGCTCATCCCCAACTCTTGTAGAATCTCGTTGCTTTGAACCTTTGGGAGAACAAGCTTCAAAATGCTGAATTGGTTGTCAAGGAAGTCACGGAATGCAAAAGATTAAAAGCTGTTTGGTTGAACGATAATCCAGTTCTGGAGAAAAGGTTATTCTGCAGGCCATTCTCTTTTCATGCTTAAGAACCTATGTTGTCGTTTGTCGTACTTGGCCCGTGCTTCTTATCTCCTTCTACCTCCTATGGCAGAGCATGCTTGGTATGAGTTTTAAAAAGATTTTTGTTACAATTACTTTAGAAAACTGCTGTAATATATTTATGCAGAACAACCAATAAAGGGGAAAAAAAGTCGTGCATATCATATTAAATTCATGATTCACATGAAATATTACTTGAAGCTTATTGGGATATAAGCAGATCTCAGGAATCTAGCACTGTTCAATTGCTTAAGCTTTATTTAGATTGCCTATAAAGTTATCAACCTATTTCAGGTGATGTTTATTAAGGTGTTTGTACTCTCATTATCTCAGTTTTTTCTCATGGGTGAAACTAACTTTGGGACGTTGAAATCTAGTGGCAGTGATGTTGCAAATGCACTTTGTGATGGTATCCCGTCTCTGGAAATTTACAATTCGTGCTTCACTAATAATTCTTCAGAGTGGGCATTGGGATTTTGTGGTGGCATTTTAAATCCAGACAATCCTGACTTTGACACAGACACTACAAAGCCGTTGGAGGGCATTACGGTGCTTGATCTGTCCGATAGATGTATCCACAATCTTCCTAAGGTGTGATACAACTGATACGCAAATTACCATTCCAACAAATCTAATACCGAGTGCCTGTATGAAATATCTCTTGCTTCCTGTATACTGTTAGTCTGAACTTCTAATCTTTGCTCTCTGTTCTTTAAAGGCTTTTTCTCCTACTGTGATGCCATCACTTTCGCATCTAAATCTCAAAGGAAACCCTCTGGACGGAGACTCCACAGATGATCTATGGGATATTTTGAGGGGATTCACTAACTTACAAGAGTTGGAGGTAATGCTGATTGCCTTTATAGACATTTACACGAACATGGAGCTGTTAAGGCTGATATAATTCTAAAGCATAATCACTGTTTGTGGTTGCATGCATATATGGCTGACAAGAATGATTGAAACTCTTTACTTGCTTTTATTTAGAGTAGATTCAAAACCTGATTGATATTTTCAAGTCAAATCATAATTCAAGGGGTTGGACTCGAAAATTATTTCCGGTTTCAAATATCCGTTCCAAATATAATTTAAGCTTGCTCTAAAATATTCATTAGTAACTTGGTCCACTGGTTTGGCCTAGCTCAGCCTTAAGTGCCTCTCTCATGCTAGCGTCCATAAATCTCTCCTCAGAACATTCAATCTGAATTTTGAGGATTTAAATTAATTGAGCCGGCTTGATTTTGACTCAATTTGGTCTCAGTTTTAGGTCTCTGAGAAATCAAGCTTACTCAGAGCTATTTCAGGCTGAACCGGGGTTGATTTGAAGCTAGCTTAAACTCAAAAGATAATATCTATGTGCTCAGCTGCGTAAAATCTGCTTGAGCCCTACATGCTTAGCACAACTTCTTACAAAAAGAACATGCTTTATTTGCAGGTGGACATTCCTGGTCCTCTTGGAAACAGCGCCATTCAGATTGTCCAATCTCTTCCCAGATTATCTTCATTAAATAGCATTAGCACATCAAGCATTCTAGAATGTGGAAAACATGTTGATTCTACTCTTAAACTGCGTTGTCCATATTGGAATTCTACTGAGTCTCTGGCAGATATGGTTATTGGTGCGATGTGGTTGTATTTAATGACATATAGACTTGCTGATGAGGAAAAAATCGATGAGACATCTGTATGGTATATGTATTCATGGCTTTGTTTGAAAATTAGCCATTGGTTGTTACTTCTGGTTAAGTATTGATTTAGTTTCGTAATACCTGATTGTTTATCCTTTAAAAGCGCTAACGTATTTAAGAGTACCATGAGCTTGGAATATATTCAATGCTGAAAGATGAATCCATTGGTTGCTTGAAAATGAGCCATGCAACTAAAAAGTTCTTATGGCCTAAAAAATGTTTTTCGTGACTCGGAATAATAAAAAGAAAAGAAAACTGATTTACTACCTCGATTTTGAAGCTATGTAGGTTTGGCACTCCGTTTTCATGAGTCACAAATTTTGGTCCTACATTATTTTTTTTGGTAAAGCAAGTGCTTTTATCTTTTTAGGTTACAGTGGCGTATTTGGATAGTGAAAACATAATAACATTTTTATTATTTCAAATTCTAAATTAATCGTAAGGGAGAAGAGGGCATTTTAGCCAAAAATCACAAAAATATTATGTTAGAGGAATCACTTGTTCTGCTTTGTTAGAAAGTGCGCGCAAAAACTATCCTATGTACCAATTTGTTGGTTTATCATAGTATAGGATCCAAAGTGGTTACTTCAGAAAATTAAGTTGGTTGCAGATAAATTCAAAATGTAGTAACTGAAGTACTTTTTCCCTAGTACATATTTTTTCTTGTATGCAAGATTTTTTTGAGGGAGCATTATCTTGATGTTATGTTATGTTATCTAGAGATAATAATTATTTAGTAATGACATGAACAGATAATCTTATAAAAATTTGTGAAATTGTCAACAAAAAAGTTTACATGCCCTGATTTAAATGTTAGGACATTTTCTTGATAAAAAAATGTCAGGACATTTAGATAATATAATGTAATATCAAAATAACAACAACAACAACAACCAAGCCTTAATCCCACTAGGTGGGATCAGCTACATGAATCCTTTGTTTTCATTGCGCTCTATCAGTTACCAAATTCTTATCTAAGTTTAAGTAACTAAGATCACTCCTTATAGTTTCTTGCCATGTCTTTTTTGGTCTCCCTCTGCCTCTTTGTACATGGTCAAAATCCAGTGACTTAATTTTTCTAACTGGAGCTTTAATTGGCCTACGATTTAGATGTCCAAACCATCGAAGCCGACTTTCTCTAAGTTTATCCTCAATTGGTGCAACACCAACTTTCTTTCGGATATACTCATTTCTCATTCTATCCTTTCGTGTATATCCACACATCCACCTTAACATCCTCATTTCTGCACTATTTATTTTATTTGTATGTTTCTTCTTTGCAGGCCAGCATTCAGCATTCAGCACCATATTCAAAATAACATTGAACCTAAATTTAAATCACAAATATTGTCATGCCTATGCTAATGTTTGAAATCATAATCTGCTACTGATGTTTCCTTACTGCTAGTAATCTGGTACTTTTTGTGTATCAATAAGTATTAGCTCAACAATTGTATTTGACACTCCCATGATTAGGTATGTCATGGATGAATTAGGTTCAGCCTTGCGGCACAGTGATAAGGAGAACTTCAGGGTAGCACCTTTTCTGTTCATGCCAGAGGGAAAGCTTGAATTTGCTGTATGGTATGTCTTTTCCTCCATTAATCTGCTGCTTAACTTGTCCTTTCATGCATTCTCATGGAAGTTTTTCTTGTTAAATATTGTTAGCAATCATTTCAACCATAACATCATCTGATTTGATTCCTTTGAATATGCAATAAACATAGTTTGTTTCTTTACGCTTTGTTTGGTTCAGGATTTAAGCAAGTTTTAATTTGAGATTAAATTTTTGAGCTTTACGTGAAAAAAGTGTTTGATTGTTAGCCAGATTAGACTGTTAAATCTTGTAAGCTGTTTAGTTGGTAATGGGGTTAAATATAGATTTGATTCACTTTGATGACGGAAAACGTTATAATCAGTGTTAGAATAAGATCTAGAATTTGATTAAAAATTATAATAAAAAAAGAAGAATTTGATTAAAAATGCTGAATATGTGAATTTGGATTTAATCCTATTTGGTGTTTGGAATGCTGCCATGAAACTTGAAATTTTGAATTTGGGATAAATCCTGAGCCAATGAGCCTTAGACATTTAACTGCATCTACTTTGCATTTGAAGGCTATGGCGCGAAAGATCCTAAATGCGCCATAGTTTTACTTTATATGACCTTGGGAATGTAGACATTGCTTTTACTATAAAACCCTCTTTTTCATCATCCAAGCACAACTTGATGATTGAAACTGGAAACTAATGCCTACAAAAATTGATCTTTGGGATGTGTCTCCAAAATAAAGATGCTATAGTACATTTTTCATTTCTTAAAACTTCTAATAGTGCTAATGATGCTTTTAGCATCATTTCATTCATATCTTTATATATTATTTCCAGTTATTCAGTGCTCTGGCCCACTCGAGACGTTAATTTCGGGGATGAATGTACTCGTGATTTCTTGTTTGGCATCGAAGAGGAGAAACAACGTTCTGCTAGGCTGACAGCTTGGTTTCACACTCCTGAAAGTTACTTTATTCAGGTGCATACAACACTTTTTATTATGTGATTCCAACTTTAAGTAGTTAATAAATGAACTCTTTTTCTTCTTGTTTTTAACATCCAAAGGAGTTCGAAAGTTATCGTCATCAGCTTGAATCGAAAAGGCCTTGCCCTTCTAAAAGAGAGCCTCCTGCGACCAGAAGTATACTTCCAAACGATGGGCGTGCTCTCTTTGTATATACAGACATACCACAAGTAGAAGATTTTTTGAAACGCCCTGAGTTTGTTCTAAGTTAGTGTTAGTTTTCTTTTCTTGACATCCTATTTCACTAATTGCATATTCTTTAAGACTTCAATGTAGACTGCAGTTTTTTTAAGTTCTCTTGTTTATATCCTGTTCTCTTTTTCTTCTGGTCAACCAAATATCTTGAGCTGTTAATTTCTTAACTGAATATGTAAATCTAAAATTTGCAAAATTCAATTCTTTGTTCTACTATAATAAAGATTTGCATGAGACGTACATGAAGCATTTTCCAATTGATTTCATCATTGATTTTTACGCCAATTGATTTCAGCAACTGATCCGAAGGCTGCGGACATCATATGGACTAGTATGCAAGTTGATGAAGAAGTGAGAAAAATGGTTGGAATTACTGATAAGCAGTATATAAATCAATTTCCGTTTGAAGCTTGCCTTGTCATGAAACATCACCTGGCTGAGACTATTCACAAGGTCAGTTAATTTCATCCAGATATGCAGAGTAATAGTCTAATAAAAGTGGTTGCAATGTATGACCTGGCCAGAAATCATTAAATAGGTTGATCTTGGGTTGCATATTACAAAGTAGGGTCAGGTTTGGGTTGACCTAATTGGGGTAGACCTAATTGGGGTAGACCTAAAATAATTTGAGCTGAGTTCGGGTAGGATTGGATTGACTTATTGGATCTGTATGGGTCCATTGTCATCCCAAATCTAACCCACTGATCTATTTAACTAGTTCTTATCTTGAATCTATGGCTGTCCTTTTTTAGAGATGAGACAAAAAATGAAGGATAAAAATAAGACAACTAATTTGTCTATTAGTTTGTCAAACCATTGTTTCTTGAATAAATCAACTTGATTCTTTTGAAAAGTTTTCAGAGACACTTTTATACATCCTTGCAGTGGCGTGCCGTGTACCCTTATCATGTCGGTGCTTTATAAGTGCTTTAACAATATCGAGCAAAAGTTATGCTATAAATGCTAAATTATACCATCACATAGTATTCATTATTTAATTACTATATTATATGTTGTCGTACAGTGTCAGTGTCTTGTGTTTTGGAAAGTTGACATGCTTTTGTGTTGTATTGTATCCTCATGTCATTTCTATGCTTTCTAATTTCCAATTCATTTATCTTTTTCGTTAACCACCCTTCCCTTAAAAATAGGCAAATGGTTCCCCTGAATGGCTTCAGCCTACATACAACTTGGAGACACATCTTTCTCAACTTATAGGTGATTTTTTCATTAGGAAAAATAATGGTCTCAACAATCTATGGATTTTAAAACCATGGAATATGGCACGGACAATTGATACTACTGTTACTGATGATATATCTGCCATCATTCGCCTCATGGAGACTGGCCCTAAGATATGCCAGAAGTATATTGAACGCCCAGCACTATTCAAGGGGAGGAAATTCGACCTTCGATATCTTGTTCTTGTTCGCAGTATGAAACCGGTAGAAATTTTTCTTGCTGATGTGTTTTGGGTATGCTTACATCATCCTTACTTTTGCTCTCTCTTTTCTATGATATGATCGCCTTTTTTTTAATTATGAACTGATGTCTATTACAGGTTAGGTTGGCAAATAATCAATACACTCTGGAAAAGTGCAGTCTATTTGAGTATGAAACTCATTTCACCGTAATGGTATGTATTTCCTTGACTTGGAGATATGAATTAGGAGTGTCGAATGCATCAATTGATTTGGTTCGGATGAGATTAGATATGAACCATTTGTTCGACTTGAACCTAACCCGACTAATTCAAAAATTTGTGACCCACCCCAATCAAGATTGAATATTATGTTTTTGCAAACCAAAGCTGACCATACCTATGTTGGGTATTGGTAGGGCAGTAAACGTGTCGAGTTCTAGCAAGATGTAATTTCGAATTTTAGCTTTTCAAGTTTGAGTCGAGTTTGGTTCGAGTTGAGTTACAACCACTCGAGTTCAAGTCAAGTTTTGACGTTATTCGAGCTAAGTGCCTTGTGTTGTAGAATATTAATAATCATTAATGTTAGTGAAACTCAAAATTTATAGCCTTATTGTATGGATCAACCGGCCAACTAGACTTATTGCCTAGTGCAAATCTTTAACATTACATAAGGTTGGTCAATTTTTCTCAACCTAAGACCGACCTACCTGATATTGCACAACCACAATCCATCCTGCTGAAGAAACAAGTTAATGTTTAACCCAAAATTAATCCAAACAATAATTAATTGACATGAATCCTCCATTTTTCAATCCAGTTTGATAAGAGATATTGGATCAAGGCTAATTTTGAGACTTATGGCTTCATTTAGTCATGGCTAAAATAACCATGATTGAAAAACCATCAATAATATGGAAATGTCATGGAAAAATGTTCATAATTTATATCACTATGTTGATGGGGAGTTTTTAGCCATGACTATTTTAGTAACAAGTCAAACAAAACTTATATGAAGGAATTAGTCTTACTTAGTAAGCCTAGATTTATAAATAAGATAAACATTGGCAAGAACTGAAGCAAATTTTCAGTGATAATTCAGCATTTATTTTTAAAGATACAAGTTCACAGCCCTTATCCATAGATTTTGTTTTAGAACATTGTTTGTTCTATTTTTCCTTTTAGTTTCTTTGCTACTTGATTTACTGGAGCATTTACAATTTTTTTCTCACAGAATTATATTGGAAGACTGAATCACATACACACAGCAGACTTTGTGCTCGAGTTTGAGGAAGAACATCAAGGTCTCTTTTCATTCTGTTCTCTCCATTATTTTTGAAACTCTGTGAATATCAACTTTAGTTTGATAATGAGCTGCTTACTGCAGTAAAATGGTTAGATATCCATCCAAGAGTGCAGAGTATGATCAGATCTGTCTTTGATTCAGCAGCAGCAGTGCATCCTGAGATGCATTCACCTTTCTCAAGGGCCATATATGGGATAGACGTTATGCTGGATCACTTGTTCATGCCAAAGATTTTGGAGGTCAGCTGCCTTTTATCTCCTTAGTATTTTTAAAATTAAATTTAGGGTACATTTAGTTCAATGCTATTGTGATTCTATATCATGTTATTTTGAAGAAATTAATTACTTAATTCAATTATATGTTAGGTATTATTGTGAAAAATTATAAAATTACCTCTCCAAATTGACATCCGAATGTTTCCCAAAATATGGATGCCACCTCACCATCTGTACCATAGCGCCTTTGCACGACTAATTTTCGATTTACTGCATTGCATTTAGGAAAAAATGCAAATAAAATAATTATTTTAAGGGTTGATTTTAAGTCCATAAAAATGATAGTCATTGTACTTTAATCTGTACTAGAATCACATTGAACTAACAAAAATCTCGTATTGAATCAAATGTCTCTTTAAATGTTTTTTTACACTGATGGCATTTAAATCCCACTGACATCTATATTGTACTGAGCTAAAAGCCCCCTAAATGTTTTGCTATAACAATATGTATTCAGTGCATAAACTCAAAGCAACCATGAAATTTAGTGTCTTATCCCATATTATAAAAATGATAGTGAGACAACATAATAATTGCAAAATGGTTATATAAATCAGCCAAAAAATATAATTGTACCGACAAACTTTTTTTCATGTAATTTTTTTTTTATAAATTTGAACTAAAAATACAAAAGATTCAAACTTCTCTCACTGCCCCTACCCCCTCTCATGTCTAAAACCTGTCATTCAATTTGTTTAAGCCAATCCTTAATTCGGCCCGACCTAATTTGTTCAACCTTAAACAATTCTTTTGTTTTTTTGATAGTTAACAAAAAGACCTTAAACCATCTGTTTGTATTACAAACATCATAAAAGGAGAGTTGGCTGAAAGTTAAAAACCAGAGTTTTCAATCTAGTTCAATATGATGACTAGGTGAGAGAACTTTTGATAATGTCTGATCTGAATCCGACACATTTAAATAAACGAGTCAAAATTATGACTTGAACTAGACCAGAAAATCATTTGGATTAACCTCAAATTTCATTAGCTACAATGCTGACATTATATGAAGAATGTATATAGATTATCTTTTTTGTGCAATAAATTGCAGGTAACCTACTGCCCCGACTGCACAAGAGCATGCAAATATGATACAGAAGCTGTCGTAGGAGACCGGGGTGTGATCAAAGGTCCGGACTTCTTCAACGTCGTGTTTGGCTGCCTTTTTCTTGGTGAATCCAAGCATGTATCACCTTTGTAATTTCCGTGTTAAGGTTTGTATGTTTTGGTGTACCTCTGAAATTTTGAAACGAGGCATGCGAGTGTACGATGGTAAAACCGTGAAAATCATAGCGTTTTTTTTTATGCCACCATTGAGATCTTTGATTCTCATGCCACAAAAATCCGTCTCCTTTTTCTTGATTCCCAGTGACAGCTGAGGGAGATGACTGAGATGGCTCCGGAGGATGAACTTGTGGTGCCACTGGCGGAGAATGATGCAGTGCTACAGCTGAAGAACGAGATGGAGGAGGCAATAACTAGAGCTGGAGTTGGAGAAGGAGGTAATGCAAGCAGGAAAGGAAAACATGGTGGTAGTATTTTTGGAGCATGAGATGCAGGAGCTGCTGAGCGCATCAAATGTGTTGGTTCCTCCCTTGTAGTGATATTAAGATTTTGATATTTAGGCTCCGTTTATCTAGAAGTTTAAAATTAACCTGGTTTAATTTTAACCAGGCATATCACATCACACACAAAATTTAATATTAAAAATTAAATTTATTTCATATCCTACACATATTACTAAAATAATAACTAACTTATATCACATCCCTCACATATTC
>KZ451919.1:1191164-1347360 GCA_002786265.1 Apostasia shenzhenica
GAGAGAGAAAGTAATTTCTAACGTCCGTTACGGCCAAGGACCTATATGCATATTTCATCAAATTAGAGGACCAGTTTGCTACATTTAAATATTCGAGGGACCTATTTGCACATACGACCAAACTAGAGGAACCCAGATGCTATTTACCCTTTTTTTATTTTTTTATTTTTTTAATTTTTAGTAATAATATATAAATATTAAATATCATATTATATTTTTATAATTTAAATATTCAAATATAAATATGATTTGATTAATGTATTAAAAATAGTACAGAATATATTTAATAATATTTTTTTTAGAATTTCTTTTAAAAAAAAAAAGTTGCCCAGAGACGATGACTTCTGTTTAATAGAAGTTGCCGGTCCGCCGGGCGACTTCTTAATCTAACGACGTTACTTAACACCATTAGAAACATGCTCCTTTTGTTAATTTTTTTCTTAAAGATGTTTATTATTAATTAGTTAATTAAAAATGTATAAATTAAAAAAAAATATCTCTGCTTCTCCTTTCTAAATTAAGTTTGGAACTTTAAAATTAAATAAATAAAAAATATAAATTATAATTCATATTTATTTTGCAAAATTATAATTTGTTTATTAGGTTTAAATGACTTCACATGCATGTATGAATTATACTAATAGAATCAAATCAAATTAGATTTTTTATATATAAAATAAGTTCTGAGTGTGTAAATTGCTAATCAAAATTATGTAATTGGGAAGTTTAATTTAAATTATTGCGTCGTAGTGTTGTTCTCACTACTAACAATGACGTATCTAGTAGAGTGAAAATGTGTGTCAAGAACGAATATAATGGGACCTAATGTGGGTGTTTTTTTGAGTGTAAGCTGACTGATCAAACATTTAGTTCGTCTGTTAAATGAGTCAAGCTATTTGATTATCATTCAAAAAAAAAATATCAAAATAAATAAATAAATAAAGCTTTTCAGTTCATATAATAAATTCTCAAATAAAGTTGTAAGTTATATTTTATAATATGATTAAATTATGATAAATCTTATAACAGGGTAATTATATATGTTGTAGTAAACCACCAAAATTCTTTTAGAATAATAATAAGTACCTAAAATCAAGTATACTCCTCTTTTGCGCAACTAAATGAGTCACAAAATATGAAACTACATGGCGACTTAAATCGATCATCATAAGAAGGATCACAAATTTTTAGATGGAGAAAATCTTCTAGATCTAGGGAGAATCATGGTCTTAAGCCTTCCCAAAGTCAATGTTTACTCTCTAAAAAATCTAAAAAAATTTAAATTCATCAAGAGCTAATTAGCAGGCCTTTTGATACAATAAATATTTCATTAATAAATAGTTTATACAAATAAAACAAAATTTCTAATAATAAGAAAAGTGTTATAAAAGATTTCACTAGAATGAAGAAAGATTTCTTTCTGATGGAGGCCTTACTGTCTTAATAAAAACGTAAAAAAGAGATTGGATTTCTTCTTTAGTCTCTACTTTTCTTCTTATTTTCTTATTCTCTCTTTCGCTTTGTTAGAGTGCTAGCTCTTAGCTTGATTTTTGACTGCTTTATCATAGTTCATTTGATTAAAAAATTATTTTTAAAACAAAAATAAAATATTATATATATATACAACAACAACAACAACAACAACAACCAAGCCTTAATCCCACTAGGTGGGGTCGGCTACATGAATCCTTTGTTTCCATTGCGCTCTATCAGTTACCAAATTCTTATCTAAATTTAAGTAACTAAGATCACTCCTTATAGTTTCTTGCCATGTCTTCTTTGGTCTCCCTCTTCCTCTTTGTACATGGGCAAAATCCAGTACTCAATTTTTCTAACTGGAGCTTCAATTGGCCTGCGATTTAGTATATATATAATTTAAAATAAATTTATTTGTATTAATATTTGTGCATGAAATAGAAATTTTACAACTATAAGTTAGACTTTTGAGTTTAGATTATAATTAACATACATAAATCTGACATTCGAACTTTCCTAACATTGGACAATTGATCACTGCATTTTATTTTATTTTATTTTTTGAAAGGTTGATTGCTGCATTTTGAATTGCCACAGATGATGTACATGGATCACAGGAAGGAAAGACTTGAGCTCCTAAGAGAACTTCTGTCCAACGGAGTTGATTTGCATCCACTTCCTCTCCTGAACCAGGTAAATCTCTCTATCTGATTTAGTTCAACATTTTTATTTCATGAGCTGAGCTGAGCAGAGCAGAAGGCGGACAAATTTAATTGCTTGATATGAAATTTATATTATGTGAAACTCCAATTGTAATGGAGAAAGAAATAATGAAACTTCATAGTTATTTCAAGTGCTATTTAAAATAATTTGAGAAAAAAAAGGATTAAAGAGAATGCAGATGATCAATATGAAATTAAAGGTTGTAATTTTTGAATCTACTTAATGAGATACAGTCAATTTTATACTAATTCATCTCATAAATGAGTCAACTCAATTATAACTCTTTTAAGAATCATGAATATCTAATTGATTTATTTATTAAAATTAGGTCATGTTTGTTTGGCTATTGAAGATTAATTTGGTTTAATTTTAATCAGGCATATCACATCACATATAAAATTTAATATTAAAAATTAATTTTATTTTACATCCTACACAAATTACTAAAATAATAACAAACTTATATATATCACGTCCCTCACATATCTCAACATAATAACTAATATTAATAAAAAAATATTTCTATCTAAATTTAATTTTAATTTAGTTAAATTAAACTCTACAAACAAATTGATCCGAAGAGATTCATGCTTAATTCGCATTCAACTCAAAATTTTCTTGATATTTGAATAAATTTAAATTTGACTAGAAATTATTGAAATTAATTTTATTTAACTAAAGGTCAAAATTATTTTAATTATCTTCTGTTTTCAATTGCAAAATTGACTTTTTTTCATTGTAAATGCTTTATATCCAGGAGACGCTGATCATTTGGGGTGACAAGGACACAGTCTTCCCCTTATACCTTGCTCATCGACTGCTGAGGTCAGGCTAATTTCTCCTTTGATTCTTTTTAGTAAATTACTAACAAGTTATTGCGATACATTTATTTTAATAAAATAAATTAAAATTAAAATTAAAATTATTATTTCATAAAAATAAAATTATTATTTTAAGAGAAATAAAATGACATAAAATATAAAATAAGAAGAGATAGATAAAATATTAAAGGAATAATTACCTACATGTCACACAATTTAGTTTTATTATGCCTTACCATCCATTCCTAATTAATTACGCTATGCACACTCAAAATATTACAAAATCTTACATACACACATTTGAGTTAAAACTTAATCAAAATCTATTTAAAAAAAAATATTCTATTAGTAAATCATTAAAATTATATTTTTACTCTTAATAGTACATATTTTTCTCTTCCTCAATACTATACTAAAGCGTTGATTTGTCTTAAAATCAATTCACGTTACGGATGCCTCTTTCCTTTGTCGTCACCTAAACATTAAGGTTTTAGGATTTTCACTCAAAATATATTTAAATATCCTTAAAATAATATGATGAACGGCTCAGATTTTTTGTAATCTAACTATAATTAGGTTATTAAAAAATTATGATTATTAATTATATTAAAAATAAGTTAAAATGTGTGTATATAAGATTTTATAATATTTTGAGTGTGCATAGCGTAATTAACTAAGAATGGATAGGTAAGGCATAAATAAAACTAAATTGTGTGGCATGTAAGTAATTATCCCAATATTAAAATACTTATGAATATAATTTAAAGAAATTTTATTATTTATTATTATTAAATTTAATTTTACACAAATAATTAAATAAATATAATTTAAATAAGTACATATATATACATGCAATATACATATAAGAATGTGTGTATATATATATATATACGTGTATGTTTATATATGTGAACAAAGATAATTTTGAAAATAATATTTTTTTGATCCAGAAGGAATAGTTATTCCTTAGATTAGTAGGAGGAATGATTATTTCATGAAATGTGAAATAAAAGTTTTTATAAAATAACTATTCATCAAAATAAATATGAGAATAACTATTCCATAAGAAATAAAAATAGAATAAAATAATTATTTCATTTAAGTAAAAAAACTCTTAAAATTTATCTATAGTTATATTTTAGTTTAAATTTTTTAAAATATTTCATTTAGGTTCCTAGAATTTAAAATAGAGACTTGATATATTCTTTTAGTTTTGAAATCGAGTTTTAAGTGAATGCTTTCATAAAATATAGATTAAAGTGTAATTATATGTAATTATAAGGACCTATCATTGATTTATTTTATTTATTTCATTTTTTATTAATGTGTCCAAATTATCACTTCTAACATAAAGTTTAAAATTTGTACTAATTGTTAAGTTAAAAAAAGATAAATTTTTCAGAAATTTATTTATATATATTTTTGAAATTACTAAAACTGGCTCGTTTGGTCGTTCGGGCTTTTTTTTTTAGCCCAACTCAAATTTTAACTGTAAAAATCAAATTTATTTCATATCCAACACAAATATGAATATTAGAATTAATTTTATTTTGCAGTTTATATATTTTTTAATATTAAACTTTTTTTTTTTCATTAAATCTATAAGATGAAATATTTTCTTAAATTTGACCCTCGAACCAAACGAGGCCTAAACAAGTTTTTACGATTGGCCCTTTTCTATATCCTTGGTACTTGATTAGAAATTTTGGAAGAAAATTGTTTGAGACAAAAAGACCAAGAATAGTTTGGGTATAACAGAAAATGTGAAGGATGTTTTAGTTATAAAATTGGTTTGATTGCCTTTTTAGAGTCATTAAATTTCAACTTAAGGGTTATCTATAAATATCATTTTTTGAAAGCTAAATTTCATTCAATAGTGAACTTGTCTTGAGAGACCAGTCGTTACAAATCAAACGTTGTAAGAAAAAAAAAGTAGTTGTTCTCCGAAATTACTTAGTTTTCTAAATTAAAATTATGATTGGCGGGATAATGAGCTTATAAGTGTAAGAGATGGCATTCTCAGGATGTGTTTTAGGGGGCGTTTGGTTCAATGTTATCTTGATGTTATGTTATGTTATCTAAAAAAGACAATTGTTTGGTTTAATGACATCTACAAATAATCTTCTATTAGATTATAAAATTATTAGTCAAAAGATGACATCTAGGGGGGCGTTTGGTTCAGTGTTATCTCAATATCAATGTTATTTAGATGCCATGTTATCTAAATGTCATTGTTATTCATCAATAGATATTTGTTTGGTTCAATGTTATGATATTAGAAAATATCAATGCTGTCCAAATTATTTTTGTTTAGTTGGAAGTTATTGACATTATAATGACAAATTGATGGTGTTATCTTGAGATGTCGCCCAATTTGGAGTGACATCTAGATGTCATCATGTAATGATATTTTTGTAATTAATTGTAATGTTATTTAAAGATGTCATTAAACCAAACAGTTAATTTCTAAAGATAACATAATATAACATTGAGATAACATTGAACCAAACGCCCCCTAGATGTCATGACATCTAGATTATATAACATAACACCAAGATAACAACGAACCAAATGCCCCCTTAGTATTCGAGTTTTTCACACAATGTACTAGAAGCTCAATACCTGCTTTCACTACTATGCACTTGAGAATTGGGGGCGATATACCTTGGCTTCTCCTCAATGTTGCTGCCATGATTGTTCCTTGATGATTTAGATAGCAACTCCAACCCCAAAAGTTTTCTACTGAGGTGTCCTTATTAGCTTTCGTTCTTCCTTTGCAAGGAGCTTTTCGTCTCGAAAAAGATTGAGCTAATGGCCTTTCACTCCTATTATATAATCTTCCAAAACTCTGTCTTCTCTCTCTCTAGAATTTGGCTCATCGAGAAGGGCACATTCTTGAAAATGTGCGTTGGTTGCACACTTGCACGACTGCTAAATGCTTCAAGCAATCGAGCAAACCCTTCTCAGCTGCAAAGCAAGGTTAATCATATAAATTTTTTGAAATATTTTTTGCGCATGTCATGCAAATCTTGCTATATTACATCACATACAGTTTCTTTATAAAATTTTATAAAGAAAATGTGTAGTATAATATAGTAAGATTCGTATAGTGTGTACGTAAATGATCATTTTCTCTTTACAAGAGAAGTAACTCTCGGGGGGCCAATCAAAAAGGGAAAAGAGTATTTAAAATTATAGTGACTGAAAGAAATGAATCCAATTTAAAAAAGGGTTATTTTGCAATTTAACCAGCTTTTAAACCTTAATTCCTTTATCAAAACACAGACATTTGGGGCAGAAGGCAAGGCTTGAGGTGATCACAGAAGTTGGGCATGCATTACAACTGGAGAAGTCAAACCTTGTTAATCACTTTATTATTGGATTCATAATTAACTCCTAAGGATTCTTATAGTTTTATGTGTAATTTTCTTATTTCAAATCATAAATTATAGCAGTTAATTATCAGACAATTAATTATATTTCTTTTTAAATTTTTGCAGATATATACAAGTTAATTAATAATGGTTGGAAACTAATTTGGATTCTATGAAGCTTCTATTGTGAGAGTTCTTTTGAAATTTTAAAAAAATATATTACTTTTTTCATTGACACAAATTTAATTAGTTTTGTTACACATATTTAATAACCAATTAATAAATTTATTAATTATAATTTAAGATTTTAATTCACTGTATTATTCAGTTGATTAGTGTTTAGTTTATTGAATAATTTAGTGAATTAAGTATCAAATATATTAATTATTTATTAAAATTGCATAGTATTTTTTATATAAAAAATTAATTTTAATTTATATTAGTTAAAGCTCAGTGTGAGGGAACATACAATCGAAACGGACAAATCTCATTCATTGAAAATTGGTGTGAGTAAAATTAAAATTTGATTCGATCTAAATGGGCCGACTAATGAGCTGTTTTTTTGGCTCGAAATTTTTATCGATCCAATCTTGAGCTGGCATAGAATAGAATCGAGATGACTCGAAATTGGATCGATTAAAAAAATAAAAAATATTACATATATATATATATATTTATGTATGTAACTAGATTTAGTATATAGTTTTTTTAGTAATCTACTGGAAGGCTTCGTTAGACTTTTATTAGAATTTTCTCTATAATCATTTAAATCATATTTATTGTAAATTATTTTTTTATTTTTATCTTTAAATAATAGATCAAAGCAAATAGCCGTTTGTTAAGCTGATTGAATAAACAAATATATTTATACATAATATTTAGATAAAAAATTAAAAATTAATCAAAAATCGGATTAATTTTGGCTCAGATCGAGCTTGAATCGATAACAAATGAGCCATACTCAACTCGAATCGAGATCAGATCGAACTCTCCTTATTCATTCTTTAGATCGAATCAAGATCAAATAAAAAACTTTTAATTCAATCTTGAGCTGAGGTCAGATCGGCTCGACAACGAATAGTTAACAACCCTAGATGTCAATAACATTATCTTTTCTAGCGTGTATAATTATACCCTGTTTGTCTAGGAGTTTAAAATTAACCTAGTTTAATTTTAATTAGGCATATCACATCACACATAAAATTTAATATTAAAAATTAAATTTATTTCACATCCTACACATATTTCTAAAATAATAACTAACTTATATCACATCTCTCACATATTCCAATATAATAACTAACTTTATATCACATCCCTCGTATATCCCAACATAATAATTAACTTTATTTCACATCATTCACAACTTTCAATAAAAAAAATCTCTATCCAAATTTAATTTCAACCTTCTTAAATTTAACCTTACAAACAAACACACCTTGTGATTGAAAAATCCACCAGATACAAACGAAAGTGCAGGTTGAGATAAACAAGTTAAAAATAAGGTTGGGCAAAATATTCAAAATGAAAAACATGCTCGTATTTATTCAGTTTAAATTTGACTGAATTTTACGATTCAAAATGAAAAAAGCTTATGATAAAGTCTCAAGAAAAGTACTTTGGAGAGTTTTAGAAAAGAAATGGATTTGCACTGCTTATATTCAAGTTATTAAAGACATGCATAAAGGAGTTGTTACCTGTGTTCGGACACAAGGAGGTTTGACTAAGAATTTTTCTATTACAGTTGGATTACACCAAGGCTCGGCTTTAAGTCTGTATCTTTTTGCTTTGATTATGAAAGTTATGACTGGATATATCCAAGATGAGGTACCTTGGTGTATGCTCTTCATAGATGATATTGTCCTTATTGAGAAAACTAAAGAGAGAGCTAAAACGAAATTCGAGCTTTGGAGGAATGCTCTAGAATCTAAAGGTTTCATCTCAGCAGATCAAAAAACTGAATATATAGAGTGCATATTTAGTCAAAAAAGAAATAATTATATTGGAGATGTGACAATTAATGATCAAATTGTCACATAAATCTATTCAATATATATCGTATATAATATATTTATATATATAAAATATTATAATATATATGTGAAACGCCTTCATATGTATCACTATACAAATGTTGAGTTGATTACAAATTAAATTAATTTTATTTCGAGTAAGTTGATTTTAACAACAACAACCAAGCCTTAATCCTACTAGGTGGGGTCGGCTACATAAATAATTTGTTTTCATTGCGCTCTATCAGTTACCAAATTCTTATCTAAGTCTAAGTAACTAAGATCACTCATTATAGTTTCTTGTCGTGTCTTCTTTGGTCTCCCTTTTCCTCTTTATACATGGGCAAAATCTAATAACTCAATTTTTCTAACTGGAGCTTCAATCGGCCTACGATTTATATGTCCAAACCATCTAAGTTGACTTTCTCTAAGTTTATCCTCAATTGGTGCAACGCCAACTTTCTTTCGGATATACTCATTTCTCATTCTATCCTTTCGTGTATATCTACACATCCACCTTACCATCCTCATTTTTGCAATATTTATTTTTATTTTTATGTTTCCTCTTTGCAGACCAGCATTCAGCACCATATATCATCGCTGGTCTTACTACAATTTTATAAAATTTATTTTTGATTCTGGATGGGATTTTTCTATTGCACAACACACCAGAAGCATTTCTTCATTTTACCCATCCTGCTTGAATTCTGCTAATAACGTCATTATTTATTTCACCATTATTTTGTATGATTGATCCAATGTATCTAAAGCGCTCACTCTCATATGAAATTATATTAATTACAACTGTTTAGACGTATTTTTGACTCGAAGTTTATTGTCTGAGTAATATAATTAAGGCACTGTTTGGCGTGAGTACCAAAACAGGACCAAAATAGTACTAATTTAAAAAATAACAATAATAATAAAAAATAAATTATTTAATTATTTTATATAAATTTTAATATAAAAAATAATATTTTTCTTCACATACTCAATAATTTTTAATAAAAATATAAATTTTATTTCACATCTTAGATCAAAATACTCGATTTGAATATTTTGGTTTAGAATGTGAAATAAAGTTGATATTTTTATTTTAAATTATTGAGTATATAAAGTAAAATAATATTTTTTATATTTGAATTTGTATAGAATGATTTAAAAAATTTATTTATTATTATTATTGTTATATTTTAAATTAGTACCATTTTGGTCCTATTTTGATTCTGTTTTGGTCCTCGCGCTAAACAGAGCCTAAATGTGTCTGATTATCTCATTCTCGTAGTTCTCATCTTATAATATTATCACAAACTCGTCTTGCCATACTTCCTTTTGCTACATATTATGATTATATGTAATAGCTATGATTGTTATTATTGTGGTAGTCACTCTTGTAATAAACCTACATATATTGTCATATTTACATGTTTGTAAAACCATTTGATGTTATAAAACTCACGATATTATATTATCATGCAGATCATGTTAGAAATATGGTTTTTATTATTTCACATTATGCTAGCTATATGGTTAAAACTGTAATTTGCATTCATCTGCTCTACTCGTATGTTTATGATATGTATGCAATATAGTGAGATATGTATTAATTGTAATGCTTACTCTTTTTTTGATATGTGAAATATGTTAAAAAATATTTGTACATATAATATTTACGATATACTATAATGATGCGATATTATTATTACTAACCTCTTTATTTTAAATGCTTTATTAGTATAAAGTCTACTGATCCGTCCATTCTAACGCTCTTGTCATCAATGTGACAGGTACTATTATACAAGATCATAAAAATGTGGAGCATGCTAGATAAAAAAGAGGAATAATGTCAAATAGCTAGTAGATCAAATAGCTAGATAAAGAAAAGAAACTATGGAAAAGACTTTTAAAATGAAACCTACGTAAAGACTAAAGTGAATAAGATAAAATAATGAATTTGCTAATTTTCCATGATGAAACATGCAAGAGTATTTTCAGCAAAGAAAAATAACTTTTTATATAACTAAAAGAAGGCTAAAATATCCAAAATTTCACCTAAAGGTTAAAACAAAGAGAGAGTGCCACCTATGATGAGTTTTGACATTTTAGAGGGCCTAGGTGGACAATATGTTCAGCATAAAACTCAAGGGCTGCAGGAAAGAATAAGATGAAATGAGAAAAAGCAATTTTTTTTTATTTTAGAATGAACAAAGAGAAAAGAAATATTTTTTAAGGAATGTTCAAATTAAAATAAATTTTAAAGTGGGCTACTAAAAATAAAATAATGGAAATAATATATTCACAGGTTTTGAAAATTTAAATGGGCCAAACAGTTGGCTAAACTGCTCTATTTAGGCCAGTCCAGAGAAATCAAGTTGATTTCTGAAATTGATCGATTTTTACTGTAGCTGCAGAGATGAGTTTCACAGCAAAGGTTATCAATGAATGAATAGACCTAAGCTAATTAAGATTGAGTATAAGTTGAATCCTTGACAAAAATATGTATTGTTAACACGTAGTTCCAGCACTGCATCATAACCATACACGTGGCTCGCAGGTGGCACTAACTCTTTATTTTAATATTTTATTCTCGCAGGTCTCCAACCTCGGCCATAAGGGTTCGGCCTAACATTGTCCATGACGGTCCAGGATCATCCCCTGCTAACATCGATGATGATGTTACTCAGCTGCACTTGTTGCAGTCGGCGTGGCCCGACTGTGCCGTTCCTCGTACAAAACACTTTTCCTAGACGCGCAAACCGAGGACTTACGTGCTCCAATCCTCACAAATCCCTAAGAGCAGCACTAAGATCAATAAGTCTAGCTCTCCTTTTACTGACTCTGGTCTCTCAAATGGCTGATAAGCAGCATGGACTCAGGATTTGTTTACTCCATCTCCTTCTGGAAAACTAGGACAAAGCTGCATTGTCTACCGCCTACAAATACCCTTGAACAGGCTTCAAAAAAAGGACCGGAGGGGAAACAACCACCAGAGCATTGGCAACTCTCTCGAATTCTCACTGTATTAGAGCCCCAATTGGGGAGCTCTCTCTTCGCTCTCTCCCTTCTTCTTCTTCCCTAAGCTTAACACTGTATCAGCCCTTATGGCTGCTTTCTGTATAGTGAAACCTTTCGCTGATCGTTCGGTGGACTTAGGAGATTTCCTCCCTGAACCACCTTAAAGCTCTGTGTGCTGTTCTGGATGCTCTTCTTGTTTTAAGCTTTAACGTACAAGCTCAGCTCTCTGTGCACCGCCGTCTCTCAGGACTCTCTTCCTTTCTTTCGGTGTTTCTTGGGATCCTCTACATCCTACATCAACATCTTCTGGTGCTTTCATTGAGACTCTGAGAAGATGGTGGCTAGGACGCGCAGAACCAATTCTGTCGCTCACAGCATGCATGCAGGAGAACCATTTGTCAGGGCGCCAGGTGATGAAGCTTCCGCTTCAACGTCCCGGCATCACGCCGGATCTACTTTTTCCTCCAAGGGTACCCGCGTCTCAGAGCTTCAGGAGATGCTGGCAAACCTTACCGACCTGGTCACCGACCTCACCGCTCAGCAAGCCGTAATTCTCAGACAGACCCAACAGGTCTGCACCGCCGTACTTCCACCTCTGCCGGTTGCGGCGGCCCGTGAGCTTCTCCTGCCAGTTGCGGCATCTCCTGCACCTCCTCTGCCAGTTGCGGTGGCTCCCGTACTGCCTCCTCATGTCGTGGAGGTCCCTGCTCCTTTGCCGCCTATCACAGTGCATTCCGTTCAGTCGTCTGGCTCCTCTCAACTGCTCAGATGCCTTCCCGCTCAGGGAGCCCACCAAAATCATTTCCTGTCACGTCCTTTACCACAACCTGCCTTCCTTCCACCCACTTTTCCTCCTTTCCTCGCCGGGAGGGACCATCTCTTCCCAGGCGCCCAGGCCCCCCACTATGGGCCTGACCCCTTTTTCGGCCCGATGGACAGCAATGCCCCTTTTGCTGACGCCATTCGGCTAGCCCTAATCCCAGAAGATTTCAGACCACCCCGGCTCAAAGCTTATAAAGGCGCGACTGACCCCTGTGAGCATATACAATAATTCGAGGTCGCGGTCCGTTATTACCAGTCGGATGAGGCCACCAAGTGCCACCTTTTGGTAAACACCCTGAAGGGAGCGACATTCAGCTGGTTTATCAAGCTCCCCGGGGGTCTCATCTCCTCTTATGAGCATCTGAAGTGGGAGCTGATCAACCGCTTCATCGACCGGACCCGAATGGTTGTTTCTAACATGGTGCTCGCCAACATCAAGTAGGGCGAAAAGGAAAGTCTTCGGGACTACACCAATCACTTCTTCGTCGCCGCAGCAGAAGCTGAAGACGTCGACCCTGCCGTGGTCATGCATAATTTTCGAAGGGGGCTCAAGGTCGGGGATTTGTCCAAGTCCCCACAACAAACCAAACCTCGAAGCTACCCAGAGCTGGTGGCCAGGGCCAGCCAATTCATGCTTTTGAAGATACTGAGTCCTCTCCCCCTGGTGTTTCTGGAGCCAAGAAGGAGAAGTAGAGGAAATATCAGGGCGACAAACGACTGTCCACGATGATGTACATGGCCAAAGGTCGTGGTAGAGATGAGGGAAATCGCGACAGGTTCAGCAGTAGAAGCACTTCTTCTCTCAGCCGCTTTCTGAATTCTATGCGGCGGCCGTCAAACAAGGTTGGGTTCAACCTACCGAACCCAAGCCAATACCTCTGACCGGAGTGGACCCTGACAACTACTGTGAATTTCACGGGAATTACGGGCACAGGCATCACAGGTGCCGAGCCCTCAGAGCTCTACTTGACAAACTGACGGATTAGGGCAAGCTCGAAGAGTTCATGCAGATGGCACCGACCTTCAACGCTACCCAAAAAGGGAAGGCCCCCGAAGATACTAGGGCTCCCGCTATAACTCTGTCATCTCCAGGCCCCAGTCAGCCAGAGTGCCCTTATCCTCCTACCGCGAGGACAATCAATGTCATCTTCAGCGTTGATCTCGTCGTCGCTCGCCGCCAAGAAACTGAGGTTGGCGGTATCTTGCACCAGCATTCTTCCTCCATCCCACTTACCTTCTGCCAAGAAGATCTCCCCCAACAGGACATCCTGTTCGAATCTGCTTTCCTCCAAATGAGGCTCAAGGAAGTGAACCATCTCCGTGCGGGGACCACTTTGTTGGGTTTCTCCAGAGAAAGGGTCCAACTGCTGGGATTCATCTCTCTGTCCGTCTCCTTTTGTGATGACAATGGCTACTTTATGGACATGGTGAACTTTATCGTCATCAGAGCCAAGTCAGGCTACAATGCCATCCTAGGAAGGACCACTCTCAACTCCTTTAGGATGATGATCTCCACGCTTCACCTTTGCGCGAAATTCCCTACCTCTAGTGGCGTTGTCACCATCAGAGGAGATGTCAGGCAGGCTATCCGATGCTTCCAGATCGTCGCGCAGCTCGTTGTCGATCAACTGGATCCCAGAGAATCCCAACCAATTGTACCACAAGAGGGAGTTATAAATGTGACCTTAGGGGGGAAAGATTCCTCTGAAATTGTAAACATATCTTATTCTATGAATGACAAGCAGCAAGCGAAGATCACTGCCTTGCTTTCTGCGTATATCGACGTCTTTGCGTGGTCTCCTACAGGGCTGTCTGCGAGCACCACCTGAACATATCTGACACCGCCACTCCCATAAAACAAAAGAAGAGAGTTATGGCAGGAGAGAGACAAAACGCTATCGAAGAAGATGTCAACAAGTTGCTAGGAGCAGGCTACATCAAGGAAGTTCAGTACCCTCAATGCCTTACCAACGTTGTTATGGTAAAGAAGGCTAACAGTAAATAGAGAATGTGCGTAGACTTCCGAACACTAAATCAAGTCTGCCCCAAGGATACGTACCCTCTTCCATGGATCAATGTGATGGTGGATCGTACCTTCGGGTAGGAGGTCATGAGTTTCCTAGATGCTTTCTCCGGGTAACATCAAATTCGGATGGCCGAAGAAGACAAAGAAAAGACTGCCTTCATCACCGACTTCAACACATATTGTTTCAACGTTATGCCTTTTGGCCTCAAGAACATCGGCGCCACCTATCAGCGTATGATCGATGCCGTCTTCAAAGGTCAAAGGGGCATGAATCTTGAAGCATATGTCGATGATATACTGGTGAAAAGAAAGAGCATGGAGGGGCACCTCACTGACCTTAGGGAGACACTCAATACCCTCCGAAGGTTTAGCCTCAAACTCAATCCCGCCAAATGCACCTTCTGCGTGGCCTCAGGGAAGTTTCTGGGCTATCTGATCTCAGCCAGAGGGATAAAGGCCAATCCAGACAAAATCTTGGCGATCCTAAGCATGCCCTCTCCTCGAACGGTGAAGGAAATCCAGAAACTAGCAGGGCGGATCAACAGTCTAGGAAGATTCATTTCAAAAGTTGGCAATCGATGTTCATCACTTTTTCGATGCTTGCGCAACAGTAGAAAGGGCCAGTGGACCGATGAATGTGAAGCTGCTTTCACAGAGTTGAAGAGATACCTTACCTCGGCACCGATACTAGTGGCACCGAAGGAAGGGACAGTTTTGTCTTTATATTTGGGCGTATCTGACACAGCTGTCTCGGCGGTCCTCGTTGACGATGATAAGGGGGTACAGCATCCTATCTTCTACATTATTCATATACTTCTGGATGCTGAGAGCCGATACCCCACGCTGGAAAAGCTCACTCTGGATCTCCTAATGGCGGCAAGAAAGCTACGCCCATACTTCCAGTCCCATACTATTCAGGTTGTCACTGATCAACCGCTCTTAAAAATACTACATACTCCTGAAGTCTCGAGAAGGCTCCTCAAATGATCCATCGAGCTGGGTGAATACGACATCAAATATATTCCACGAATAGCAATCAAGGCTCAAGCCCTAGCGGATTTCGTAGCAGAACTCTCTACTTCAAAACCATCACCAACTAAGAGCAAGGTTACGCCTTGGACTCTCCACGTTGATGGTGCATCTGGATCGCAGTCCCATGGGGCTGGAATTCTCCTAACTAGTCCAATGGGAGCTACCTTGTACCAGGTAGTAACCCATTAGTTCAAGGCCACCAATAACCAAGCAGAGTATGAGGCCCTCATCGCGGGATTGAATTTCGCACTCAGCATGGCCGTAAGGTACATACAAGTGTTCAGCGACTCGCAACTGGTCGTCAACCAAGTGAACCGCACTTGCGAAACAAAGAATGAGGTTCTGAAAAAATATCTGCAGAAAGCCCAGTTTTTAATCTCTCAGTTCGAAGAGTTTTCCCTGGTACATATTCTTAGAGAAGAAAATCAAGTGGCAGACTGCCTCGCAAAAGGGGGGCTCCCTGACCTCCGCCGACATCAAGTATTTGATAAGCCCAGTTTTGAGTGTGCGAAAATTCACTCTGAGGAGCATCCACCCTGCTGGATGGATAAAATTCTCAGTTATTTGAAAGATGGGACACAACCTGACAATAGGCAAGAGGTGAAAAAACTGAAGCTTGAATGTGTCAAATACGTCCTCATCAATGAAGAACTCTACAGAAAGTCTTACGCCAGACCCCTCACTAAATGTCTGAGACTACAGAAAGCACAAGAAGTCATAAAAGCTGTCCATGAAGGGGAATGTGGAACTCATGCTCGTGGCCGAAGTTTGGTCATATGAATCCTGCGTTAGGGATTCTTCTGGCCCGATGTCTACAAAGGTGCTCAGTCATTCGTGGAGAAGTGCCCTCAGTGCCAATATTACACCTATATATAAAGACAGCCTGCTGGCTATCTCAAGCCCATCAATTCGTCTTGGCCCTTCACTGTTTAGGGGCTGGGCTTTCTGGGTTCGATGCGTACCGCTATGAGAAGTTACAAGTGAATTTTGGTTGCAGTCGACTACTTCACAAAGTGGATATAAGCTAAACCTCTTGCTCGACCCACTACTGAGAACGTCGAGAATTTCCTATGAGCTAACATCGTCTGTAGGTATGGTGTGCCCATGACAATCATTATAAATAATGGTACTCCATTCGCCAATCAGCGGATTCATGATTTCTGTGGCAAGTATCAAATCAACCTCAAGTATGCATCTGTTTGGCACCCTCATACCAACGGAAAGGCAGAAGCTGCTAACAAGAACATTCTGAACATCTTGAAAAAGTGCCTCGACGGTGCCAAAACTAGCTGGCCACAAGAGCTGCCAGGCGCTCTTTGGGCCTACAATATAGCTCCATCCGAAGTCACTCAGGAATCGCCTTTTTTCCTGTCCTTTGGAATGGACACAGTCATACCTATCGAGCTGAAATACTTCTCCCCCAGAATAGAGGCTGCAGCTAACTTCGATCCCGAAGATTTACAAACCTGGATGAATGAGAACGCTGACTCATGACGAGTTGATCTAGATCTCCTGGAGCAGAAAAGACAATTGCCAGCACTCAAGCGTCTAGAGCACAAGCGCCGGGTCGAAAGATATTTCAACCGCAAGGTTAACCCCAGGGATTTCATTCAAGGTGATTTGGTGCTCAAATGGAAATTGCTCACTGGCAATAATCTGGGGGTTCCCAAGCTTGAACCAAACTGGAAAGGACCTTACATTGTGCACGAGGTTGCAGGACCTAACGCGTACCATCTCATGACCTCTGAAGGCACTCAACTCCCTAGGACTTGGAGCGGAGATGATCTGAAGAAGTTTTATGCTTAATCTCCGTCCTTAGTCTTCCCGCACAGGAATTCTTTGTGCAAATTCATTCACAATTTTTTTGTGCAGATTCATTCAGGAATTCTTTGTGCAGATTCATTCAGAAATTCTTTATACAGATTCAGAGGATATTTTCTTCCTGGTTTCTTTCATCGGTTTAGACATCTTATATTTTGGGACCTCTTATAATAATGATATTTATATTGAGGCATTCATATTATCTAAAGCACGATCGACTTATCTTTTATTCAAGCATCGTGTCCCAGGTATGATTTTAACCTCACTCTTCAACTATCGTACCCAAGGGTTCCGCACCTCGTACACGATGGTTCATTATACTCACTCTTCATATACGGAGGTCACCAAGCCTAGTCGCGCCTGGCAGGCGAGCTCTCCTACCTACATCTGGAACCCTTTCATAAGCCCATCTGGCTAGTGGAAGGCCCGAAGGCCCGCTCGTAATCTTAGGGAATTAAATTAACTATAATACTTAATTGATTGAGATTTCAACTTAGCGTACGATTAAAATATATAAATAAAAATCAAAGATTTTCTTACTTAGAAAACCAAAAAGAAAAATACGAGTTAAAACCTTACCAAATATGCATATGCTTATATAAATATTCTAGAAAAAAAAAATAAAAGAGAATTCCAATGTGGTCTACTTTTTTCTGGATTTCATTTGAAACTTAATCCTCAATTTATATAATATAGTTCTGTCAACACACTAAGCAATAGGATTAGTTAATAGTGACTAAGAGAGCGTTTTGTTCATTGTTATCTTAGTATTATGTTATGTAATTTAGATGTCATGACATCTAAATTATATTTTTTAATTAATAATTTTATAATCTAATATAAGGTTATTTATAAATATCATTAAATTAAATAATTATTTTCTCTGGAGAACATAACATAATATCAAGATAATATTGAACCAAATACCCTCTAAATTAATTGTGATTATTAAAATCAAAGAATTCAACACATACGGTCATTGATTGCTAGTTATCGATCACCGGGTGTCAGTCATAGGCCACCTTGGATCACAGAACAAATTGGAGTTAAAGGAGGAAAGAAGACAGAAATTAATATAAAAATATAAAATTTAGAAGAAAAATTTAATTTTTTTGAAAAAATTGAATTCAATGTAATATTTTATTTAGAAAACATTTCATCCAGGAATTTATAGAAGTTAATCGATTATGAAATAAATAATGTGTAAAAAGTTTTGTGTAAGATGCCTAATATTTAATATTTATTCGTGAAACACACAACTTTTTATAAATAGAATATTCTGTGAATTTTTTATTTTTAAATGTATAAACATATTAATATTTTTTATTTTTATAGAGTTTAGGGAGCTATAAAAAATTAGAAGGAAAATTGTAAAAATTAAAAATATAGAATTTAATATGTAATTAAAAAAATTAAATATGTATGAAAATGAAATAGGATCAATTTTGTTAATCTCAAATGTCAAATTCAAATATAAAGTTTGATGAAAAAGCTTAAAATGAGATTAATTTTTATGGCAAATTACACCCAGGTCTCTGAGTTTAACGCTTAATATCACTTATGTTCACATTTTTTAAATTATAACATTGAGATCCCTGAGTTTTAATAAATATCAAATGAGTAATTTTTTTATTTTTTTTATTATTAATATTTTTTAAAATTATCATTTTACTCACGGCCCCTCTCTCCTCACGATCCTGCGCGCGGCAACCGCGCAACCACCGGCGGTCGAGCCGCCTCTCTCTCTCCTCCTGATCCAGCGCACTGCGCGGGCCGTGCGGCCGTCGGAGGATCCCGCTGCCACGCGACGTGTCCATTTATATTCAATTTAAATAAATATTTGAATAATTACATACAGGATACTCCATATTATCATATTTTCATATTGTATACTCATTTTTTAAATATTGCAATGTGTACATAGTGATTTTTTAAATATTGTATTTTAGAAATTTAAAAAAGTGTATAATATTTTATATTTATAATGTAATATTTAAAAATAAATATATAATATGTAAATATAATAGTATATAATACTTTGTATGTAAATTTTCTTTAATATTTAATATTAGGCTATGATTTCTGTCCTTTTATACAAAATCAGTTTCATTCATCACTTTTATCTTATATTTGTTTAATCTTTATACCGATAAGTTCTCTAGATAATTTTATTTAAATTAAAAAAATATTATTAAAAATCAAATAATTTTCATTATTAGAATTTCAAAACTGAACTCAAATGTAGATACCATTTAGCACTTAATATCATATCAAGTTTTTAACCTCATACTAATTTTTTACATTAAATTGGAAAGCTTCAATTTTATTTCAAAACATATACAAATTGTAAATCTTATTTATTTTCTTAAATTTATCAACTATTTAGCTTAATATATCACACTATACATATAATATATAGAGAATTTACATATAGAATATTGAATTCATCACAAATTACGCATTTCACCATCGTTTAGTGAATATTATACATATCACACTCTGCTTATGTTGGCTATTATTATAATAGAAATATAAAACTCATAAGCAGAGTGTGATATGCGTAATATTTACTAAATAATGGTGAAATACGTAATTTATGATAAATTTAATATTTTATATATAAATTTTACTGTAAATTTTTTTTTTAAATATATATTACATCATTGCGGGTTCCAACAAATCGACGATCGATTGCATTGCATTCGCTCCCCTCCTTCCTCCCCGTTCTTCGTTGTCGTGCGAGACTCTGAAAACCCCGCTAAAAAAACCCTAAAATCTTCGAGGAAGGAGAAGGCGGAGAAGAAGTGGAATTTTCAGACAGGATTCGTATCCTTTGACCTAATGGAGGACCCGGAAGGGAGCCTCAGCTTCGATTTCGAGGGAGGTCTCGAAGCCGTCGCCCCCACCGGCGCAGCAGCGGGCTCCGCCTCCCTCATGCCCTCCGATCCCACTGCTGTCTCTTCCGCGGGTATAACGACGGCCGCAGGCAACGTTGGAGCCGTTTCTTCCGAACTGCCTGCTGGTGGTGGGAATTTAGGCGGCCGGAGGAGCTTCCGGCAGACGGTTTGCCGGCACTGGCTCCGCAGCCTCTGCATGAAAGGTGACGCATGCGGGTTTCTTCACCAATACGACAAGGCCCGGATGCCGGTGTGCCGGTTCTTCCGCCTCTACGGGGAGTGCCGGGAGCAGGATTGCGTGTACAAGCACACCAATGAGGATATCAAGGAGTGTAACATGTACGATTTCGAGTTTCTGCTCCTTTTCATTTGGATATGTATGTAATCAAGTACTTTTCGTTGGTGCTGTTGTGATATGGGATCATTTGTCTGAGGAAGTTGCTGCTTAGTTCATTGGATTTTGTCAGATTTTCACCCTTCTTTTTGTTTGTGATGAAGATTTATTATATTATTTTTTCTGCTATACCTATGATGGACTCGAGCTTTCTTCGCTCTTTCTTTTTTTTTTGTTTTCCTTATGTCATGAATTATTGCATTGAATGAAGATAATGAGTTTGGAGCTTATTTCACTTTTTGAACGTCTGAGATAATGCTTTTCTTGAAAGTTGAGATTTTGCTGTTCACATTGCAGAGCATGGCGCGACTTTCTTGAAAATAGTATTGTGATCAAGTCTTTGCTATAATAAAGTGTATCTAGGTTTTTATGGTTGGAAGTGTGTGAACTTCATTCATACATGCTTTAAAGTATCAACAGAGATTTAAGTATAACTGAGAATTCTTACATAGAATCAGCTCGTGGCATGAATTTTGTTTAGATCAATAGGACTCTTGATCTGGGTTAGATTTCAAGCTAGGAAAACCCCTAAGTCTATGTCAGTTACTTATTTTCTCTCAAGTTCTTTATTATTGAGTAAGCAAGCAACCCCTTAAATCAAAATCTATTAAGAAGTAAATGTTTCTTATGTGGCAGTGCAATATTCGACTCCAACTCAGAGGTTTAGGGAATTTTTGGGTGGTGTCCTAATTCTGTGACTGTGGTTTGAAGATTGCTTTTGCCATGTCCAGCTCTTCCTCTGGTGTCGAAAACCACCACAGCATGCTGGAAATCACCTTGCCACACCAGAAACCATGATATCATGCTGGATCTTGTTAACTTATGAATAGATTTTGATTCAAGGGATTGTTTGGTTGTGATTTAAAGTTTTAGGTGTCTAGAAGAAATATTAAGAATATGAGGGGAAATCAATTGTTTGCGTAGTTTTTGGGTGTGCATTGGAAAATATTCCGTCAAATTAGATTAGCTGAAAAAACTACCACATACCTTCAAGTCAAAATTTTCATGTTGAGAAATATCTTAAGGTTATCCTCAATGTAGGTTTACTTCTTTCATAAAAAAAAATGTAGGTTTACTTCCTAGTGTGACATCTCTATAACATCCCAACCTGACATGTTAATTGAACCCACTCTAGCCTAGGAGCACTACTCCATCAACACGAATCTATTAAGCAATGATACTTTATGGAGAGTAAAGTATCCGTATCCTATTTGTATCGGTTATCGATGCATTTCAATATGTCTGATACATATCCAATATGTCAGGAGTCTTATCATTTTTTTTGTAAAAAAGATGCTTTCAATACCCATTTATTGTATTAGCTGCTCTAGCACATGCTAAAAAATACAAGTTTGGTCGCTCATGCTTAGACTCTTTGTAGCATGATGGGAGATTGCACATTTGTTTTATGTGATTGGGAGAGTAGAGAGTTTCACATACGTTAGAGTTCCGATAGCAAAAAAAAGATTCGGCATTCACATGTCGCTGCTTCCTCTACCTTATTAGATCCTTTCTCACAGCTTCGCTTATGTCAGTGATGCCGCTTCTCCCTCGACTTCAGTAACACTTTCTCATGAACGCCAGACATACTACTTCCATTAGACACCAGTCATGCTAGTTGACTTCTCTACCCAAGTCGAGCATGCATTGCAAAGAGAGTAAATCATTTTTTTATTTTGATCTATTTGTTCAAAGACTGGACATACATCCAATTTGGTTAGATTAGTATATCCGGGTCACATTCAGGTCGTAATAATTGTCTACTTATTAGTTGTATCTTGTTCGCATCGAGCTATTTGATCAGGTTCATATTTAGGTTGAAAATGAACCTAATTCTTAGCTTTGTTTTGAGAGTATTATCTCACATTGATATTTTGTGATTAATTGGGAAGCTAGTGTACTAGTCTAAATTTTTTTTTTTTTTAAAAACTCTATAGTTGTTGAAGAATGTTTCACTTTTAAGATTGGATTTTCTATAATGTTGCTTTTAGTATTATTGAGAATGTTTGAGAATATGAACGTGTAATTAAATTCAGGATTGTTCAAAGGATGTCTTTGAAATTCATGCTAACTAGATGTATAAGCTTTTTTGGTCTATCTAGCACATTCAATATGATAACATAATAAATTATTTATCTTTATATTTATTTATTTTTATTATATACAATTACTATATTTTGATATATTTGTTTCATAATCTTTAAGATTTGCTATTGTGTCATATCCATGCTTCATAGACACCCATACATATTCAGAATTTCTTTCATTTTGCTCCTTGACCATTGAGATCCACTTCTGTAGGTTCCAATGGTGATCCTATAATATCTCTATTATCCATTGTTATCATTATCATGAGGGAGAATGGTCACATAGCATCTCATTGCCTATAGAGAACACTAATTTTAGAGCATGATCCTTCTGAATCATTGAGTCTAAAGATCAGGTAGTTTAACCAACCACATATTCTAGTAATGATTTTTGAGACAGATTGTGAGGGCAGGTTAGAGTTTGATTGCATGACCATCATTAGACATCGCCTTTTTACGGCTAGGTTGGATGATCAGTAGAACAGAACTAGTATTTTTTATACCTATATTTTCTGTAATGAAAAGTCTTGCAAGCTTGTGATTGATAATGTAGCACCACGAATGTGGTGGCTAAATGGTGCTATTAAGCCTTTCTGCGGCTAGGTTGGATGGTCGGTAGAACAGAATTGGTATTTTTTGTACCTATATTTTCTGTAATGAAAAGGCTTGCAAGCTTGTGATTGATAATGTAGCACCACGAATGTGGTGGCTAAATGTTGCTATTAACAAACATAATTTTAATGTAAAACCCCATTCATCTTTTGTGTTAGCTTAGCTCTATAAGGCTTCTTTACCTGTGACCTAGAGCTTTTTAGTGCCTCTTAACATGGGTGACTATAAGCCTTCCATATACTGCAACGTACTACTTATAAATGTGGCTTATGTTTTGTTAGGTCTTCTTTATTTGTATGACCTTGATGTGACTAGCCATGGTAGGAAAATGTTTAAGTTATCAAGTATAGTTGTAGAATATTTTCTTAATATCTACCAAACTTGTCTCCTATGAGCCTTAGTTTAAGGTTAAGGAGACCCCTATCTCCTTTTCTCTCGGAAAGAAAAGTGTTATTATTTTCGGTAGTAAAGATTTTGAAAGATCAACTCTTATTGACAAGACCTTGTTATGGTGGCTCAAACAATCTAAAACCATGTTTAACATATTGAGTTTTTCCTTGATTGAATTTTTTGATTATCTACCTAACATGCTTCCTAATGAATTGCCACCAACGAATGATTTAGTTCTTGAATGCCAGTTACCCAACCTTCCTCAATGTTGATTGCATCCTAAAAAATGAGAAAAGTTGAATAGGAAATTGGTGAGTTATTAGGAAGAGTATTTGTGAGGTGATGTAATATTCCTAGTCTATTTACTTGATACAAAGATGAATCTTGGAAAATGTGGATCAGTAGTTGAGCTATTAATACAATTAGTCAATTAGCATGGACTATAAATTTCTTATTTCTTTTTTGGAAGGCATGTTAGTTATGCTCATAAGATTAAGCATATATTTAAAGACATTTTAGAATTGGGTATCAAGTTAGAATTAAGCTAGGCATCGAACAAAAGACAACCTTTAAGACTCGGGATGATCTTTTTTGAGTGGTTAGTTATGCCATTTGGTTTTCCTAATGCTCGTAACACGTTTATTAGATTGAAGACCAATATCTTACTTTATAGAAAGTGTTAGTTTGTTTTGATAATATTTTGATATATAGCTGGACTAAAGCTGCATGTTTGTTTATCCATAGAGAGTAACTAACTGTTTGCAAAATGGAGAATTCAAATGGACTCTCTCTACCGCCGTGCTGTCAGGAGATAAACAGAAATTGATTGATGCGTTTGTCTATAAGAACCCATATTTTGGTAAGATTTTTGTGTTGGATCATGGTTGTTTGAGGATATGTATAGGGGTGCATTGTGTTAGGATGGTCACTCGTTCATTTTCTTTAGTGAGAAACTTTCTAAAGCAAAGCAATGTTATTCTGCTTATCATAAAGAATTCTACGCAATTGTCCTATCTTCCAGATGTTAACAATTTTACTTGATCATTTACGGAGTTTGTCTTATTTTTTAATCAGTTTCTTTTACGATATCTACAGTCATATAAAAAGCTAAACCTTAGGCATGCAAGATGAGTTGAGTTTATCAGCAAGATCACTGATGGCATTAGTCGAGTTATTGGAGTCCTACAAAGCATGGGAGTTGTGGTTGTTGAACTTGAAACTAAACTTATTGCCTAGATTTTGGCATCATTTCAAGAAATTCGCACTAGGACTGTTGTTGTCATGATTCTTTTTTATTTATGAAGGTTATTTGTTTAGGGGTACATATCTTTGCATACCATCTTTTTTTACGAGATTACCTTGTTTGCAAGATACATTGGAGTTCTTGATGACATTTAGGTAAAGATAAGGCAGTTGTACTAGATTCTGATTTATTTATTGGCTTTACTTAAGGATGTTAAAATTATTTTTCAATGTTGTACTTATCTAATTGCTATGCCAAGAAATATAATACAGGTTTGCACACACCTCTACTTATACCACATGTACCTTAAAAAAGGCTCAAGTGTGTATTTGTTTCAGGCTAACGTTATGGCCTCGTTTGTTTCAATTTTGTTTTTGTACAAGAGAAAAAAATATTTTATTTTTTAAGTTTAATTGAAGAGAAATTTATTTTAATACTAGAAAGTGTGTAAAATGTGAAATATTTTAAATTCTAATATTTGTATTTGTATTGGATGTGAAATAAAGTTAATTTTTATAGTTAAAATTTGTATTGGGTAAAAACATTACCTAGAACCAAACAACATTTTTCATTTCATGTAGTAAGTCTAGTAATTTGTCTCATATTTTAAAGTTATTTTTGAAGAAGATTGTCTAATTACATAGTTTGCTTGGCATTAAGGTCCTTTCATACGTTTGGAAATTATGTAGCATTGCACTTCAATTTTCATTTGCACTATCATCCACCAAAAATTGATCAAACCGAGATTGCTAACTGCAGTCTAGGTGATTTACTGAGGTGGCTTGTGGGTGATAAACTAGGAATTGAGATCTTTTTCTCTCTTTAGGCCTTTTGATATATCTAGTTGTTACTGCAAATATTTTTGTTTCATAGTCTCTTTTGCTCCTTTAGTGCGAAGGTAGGATTAATGTTATTCTTATTGGTGAGATTGTAAGCATCACTGTTAGTGGATTGTGTTGCCATTTTGTCAAGTGGAAAATCAACCACCATTCAAGGCTCTTGGCACCGAGAATGATGGAGGTGAAACACTAAATTTTAGTTATATTTATTTTAGGTGTAAAGGGAGACAAATAATTTAGTTCTTGAAAATCACGGAGAATTACTTATTATCTTTGTTAGTATTAGCATTTTTTCTTTATTTTTTATTTTAGATTTTATTTATTAGCCTTTATTTTCTCTGGCTTGCCATGCTTGAAATTCTATAAAATAAGTCCCAGATTTTTGTATTAAGTTGCTTTGGATGAATGTATAAATTTATAATCTACTTTCTCTCCTTTTAAACCAGTTATTTTGGTTTATTAGTATCATATTATATTTATATGATTTGTATCTCCATAACATAAATCGTTGCTTCCTTCTTGGCTTTTTCTTCTGGTGCGGCTTATCGGAACTGGAACCGTATTAGATAATATCAAAAACTGACCAAATTTTGAGATGGGAAATTATATCTTACTTGCCTAAAGCTGTCTTTATTATAGATTTTACCTACGATTTTGCATATTTATATTCCATTTCTTGAATACAAAATTATGTTTTGAACCTCTTGCTAGCTACTTTTCTAGAAGTTAACGTAGGGAGGGATAAATTATAATTATGTACTCACTTTAAAGGATAAACATGTAATTTAGTTGAATATATTAAGAAAGAATCGAAATTAGTACATCTAATAAAACAGGATTGTGCATTCACTATAGATGAAGACATTTCTTTACTTCTCTGCCATATCCCCTTTCCTTTAATCTTCTCCCTTTCCATACTGGTTCTACATCAGTGAGTTCAGAAAAATGACATGTTAGATTCACGATTGTGCCTTATTGTTTCCAGTCAAGTCTCCAGAAATATGCATTTTCATTGCACCATCACATTTAAGTTTTGACTTCTCATTATATTGGCAAACTAATTAAATTGGGGGCCCAAGTGTATTAGAAAAACGGTCTTTGCTGTAAAATATGATATTTATGGTTTTCTGATTTAGATTATTTTCTTTTGTCATGGGCATTCTGTCCTTATGTCTGCTTGGACTTTATAACAAGTTGTATTATTATTATTTTTTGATATTTAAATTTTTTCGCCTTTATATATGAGGATGATATTGGTTGATATTTTTCTGAGGTTCCAATTTGAGAGTGAAGTGTTGTTTGCTCCTGTTGATTGTATTCATAAGCATGTGTGTGGGATGTGTTGAGCATTGAAGCTTAATGGCCCTTGAGATCTGCCTTTCAGTCTTAATAACTAGGTTGTGCTAAGTTTGTAGGTTGCTTAACATGAAGTTTTGTAATTAAATTTTAGTGAAGACTGCTATTATATATTTTTTCAGTGGTCGTCCACTGCAAACAAACTTGATCATGGAATTCTGGCTCATATTATCATTACCCAGTTTAACAAGCTAGGAAGTTTGAGAAAGAATCTCTTCAAGCTTTATACAACTTTGTTGAGGCAGTAGTGTATATGTAAAAGGGTATTTTGTCCTGACAAAGCTGCATCATGTAACCCCTGTAGCATTAAACTGTCTTGAGGAGTAGACTACACCTTGGTAGAATAATGAATTGTTGGGTGTAAGTAGAGTTACTGGGACAACCTTAATGGTTGTATGCTGAATATGGTGTTTGTTTTACCTTAAGGAGGTCCTTTCCAAGCTTTTTGTACCAATTGTGAAATTTTTGACTCTATATTTACTAAGGCAATTTTAATGATGTTATGTTTTGTTAATTTTAGGTATAAGTTCGGGTTCTGCCCAAATGGTCCAGACTGTCGCTATAGGCATGCCAAGCTTCCTGGACCCCCTCCTCCCGCTGAAGAAGTCTTTCAGAAGATTCAGCAGTTGAGTTCTTTCAGTTATGGTCCTTCAAATAGATTTTTCCAACACCGTAATGCCGGCTATAATCAACAGACTGAAAAGCCTCAGATTTCGCAAGGTTCTGCGTTACCCAATCAACCTAGTGCACCAAAAGCTTCCGGTGTACTCGAACCACTTACTTCACAACAACAATCACAGGTTCAGCAAACTCAACAACATGAGCAGCAACAATCACAACAGCAGCAACCACAATCGCAACAACAACAAAGTTGTGAAAATCAAGTGCAAAATGCATCTAATGGCTTGCCTAACCAAGCCATTAGAACTGCATCGCTGCTCCCCCCGGGGCAATCTAGGTGTGTCTTGAGTTTCTAGTACATCTCAAGTTTTGTAAATTCAGTGCAGCATATTTTGTGTGAAGTATTTGCCAAACGATCAGATTATTTTGTACTTTATGACAATATTATTATATTATCTGATTAATTGACCATGTTGTCATATTTTGCAATTTAATTTTGAAGTGTGAAGTTATTCAGGTAATATTCTTTTCATGTTGTACTTTTCCTATTTTCATTTATTACTTTATTATTTGTTGGAATTGATAATTCTTTCATAGATTTTGAATATTTTAATAAAAAATGGATTAGTATTTTCCCTTTTTTTTATTTGACCCATGACACTGATAACAACAAAAACAAAACCTTAATCCAATTGCTTGGGTTGGTTACATGGATTTCTCCTTTTCACTTAGTTCTATATAACCAATGCTTTTTGTGAGTGCAAGTGATCTAAAGTCGCTTTTTCTGATCCTTTTTTGAATCATTTTTAGTCTACTTCTTACTTTCTTTGACATTGTGACTTGAATCCCTTGTATTTACACAGGGTTTCTATTGGTTTGGATTGACATTGTCAAACCACCTTAAATATTCTTTCCTCTGCCAAACCACCTTAAATATTCTTTCTTCATCTTATCCTTAATTGGTGGCATGTTTACCCTCTCTTTAAAACAATCATTTGTAATGCAGTTTACTATAATGTGACCACTCATCTATTTTCATTTCAGCTATATTAGTTTTATGAATATTTTATTATTTAATTATTGACATTCACTCTCATGTAGTAAGTTGGCCGGTAGTAGTTTTTTTGAATTTTCTCCATTCAACTTGATCAGCATCTTCTAATCGTATTCATTTCCTATCAAATTCTCTATTTTAACCGCCATGCCTTAATTCCACAATTAATATGCTCCTTTATATTATCAGTACTGTGAATAATAAAATTGGGCTACACTTTCAAATGTTATTATGTAGATTATCATTTCTTTTCGATTGTGGGCAAATGATAATTCTGTTGGTGCACAAGTTATAACTAGACCGACTGCTTTTAAGTATTTTGTTAATACTCTTGAGATTAATTACTTTTGTTATTTGGCAAGTAAATATTTGCTTTCTTTAATTATATAAGCTGATATTTTATAGAGCCGACATCTTTTAATATATTCCTCTTCTACCTCTTCTTCTATTCCTCATTCCCTTCTCATTTACGTTCTATTTCAATCTTATTTTTTGTGAACTCTGTTAAGCATGTTTTGTATGAAATATTTGCTGAATTATCATCTTATTTTCTACTATTAGTTTTGTAATACCGTGTATTCAATTTGAAGTGTGAAGTTATTTGTTTGTTCTTGCACATTTTGCTTTTCCATATTGCCATAATTTGTAATCACATCTATATGTAGGCAGTAATCAGTAACCAGGGAAAAGGAGCTTATCAGTTGGCTTTGAATGCATTGCCTATGATGTTTTTCTGTAATACTTAATTTTGGAATGCTTAATTTTGACGCAGAGGCTATCTTGGTATTAACCTACTTGATAATGCGGGCACTGTGAGCTGTAAAGCCATTTCACGAAAGGTCACTATAACAGTATTTCTTAGGGGTTCTCATACGTTCAGTTTATCAAGTTAGTTTTACGTATTCTAGCTTACCCTGATGACCTTGATGGCATCCATCACAACATATCTTAGTTTGAATTATTTATTTAGCATTTGGAAATTTCATTTAGATAGACCTGGGTTTCGTGTAGAAGGATCTCTAATATGTTATCTTTTTTTATAAATACTGGCATCTAGGTACTTTATTGTTAAAAGTTGCAACCGTGAAAACCTGGAAATTTCTGTACAGCAAGGTGTATGGGCAACCCAAAGAAGTAACGAGGCTAAACTTAATGAAGCATTTGAGTCTACTGAGAATGTTATTTTGATATTCTCTATAAACCGCACTCGACATTTCCAGGTATGCATGGGGATGTCGTATTGCACTTGCTAAAAACAATTAACACACAATTGGAGGATAAGTTTGATTTCTTATAGCAACTCCACTAGCGGTATCTTTTTGGGTTCAATCTTTAATCTCTATTTGCTATTTCAAAAGGGTTGTGCAAAGATGACTTCTAAAATTGGTGGATATATTGGTGGTGGTAATTGGAAGTATGCACATGGAACTGCTCACTACGGACGCAACTTTTCAGTCAAATGGCTAAAGGTATGATCTTAGTTGTTGACATTTTATTTCTTTAAAGTTAATTCAATTTGGTCCAGAACATTCTGCATTCTTTTTTGCGGCAATCTCTCATCATTTGCAGTGATTTTACATGAGGCTACGATACTTGTAGCCAGTCTTTGATTATTCGCTTGAGTACAATGTCACCGATTATTGTTCTGATTGCATCTATATTTAGATTCACCCCCACTGCAAGAATTCATATTATTTCCAAGTTCCTTAATCTTTGTATTTTGTAGTCATGAGAGAGTTCTGAGTGCAACTCTACTCTGATTACTTTCCATCAGTCCTCAATTGGAATATTCTCTTTATTGTTTGGTCATTATATGTGATAGGAATGGCCACCTTGTTTATCTTCTTAAACATATATATCAGCAAAAGCAAGGTAAAAGAATTTGAGTCCCCAATTGGTCCTGCCTTTTCGTTTTTGGATGTGTAGTCCTTTTGATAGAAATCTCTTAACAGTTTGAGTTCTGTTGGAGGTAAAATCTGTTCGGGAGGTCAAGTCTGGATAAGACAGAGAGGGTTTTGGTCAATGCAGACCAGTTCTTTGTGTTTGCCTCGTGGAATGAAGAAAAGGAAAGCACAACACAGAGTAGATCACAAGCAAAAGACTGAGAAATATATGTGGTTCAGAGAGTTCTTTTTATAGATATGGTCCAAGGTGAGGGAAATTCCACTAACAAGAGAAAAGTTTGTTGGAAGTGACATACACAGGGACTTTGTTAATGGGAGTACAATGAGGTGGACAGGGAAAGGCCTGTGAAAAGTGGGCATGAGAAGAAGTGAGGATGACTTACTCTCAGCTGAGGATAGCTCCCTTTCCTTGTACCTCCTTGTGTTCTCCTACCTTTTCTTTCTTGTCTTTTGAGAAGATTTAATCCTGTACTTATGGAAGATAAGCATTAAGTAGTGGCTGATGCGTCTTTGGAAAAGCTGTTAGCACGTGCACTGTCAACTAGCTGGGCGGTCTACTCGTGTCCACGATCTTCTAGTTAATGGAGGAGTGGGTGATAGCGATTGTATGGTGACCTTGTAGTTGGTATTTTTTTAGTGATTCCCAGAAGATTCTTCAAAGGTTATTTTAGCAATATTCGCAGAAAATTCTTCAGGATTATTTTGGGAATGAATTGACCAAATGTAAGATACCACTTCATAGGCTAATCCATATGAGACGAAGACTAGGTAGTGATCTGCACCGTGAAAAGTCTGTCTTGGTTGGGGGTGTTTAGAAGAAGCTTTTATAGAAGAGTGTGGTGAAGCTTGAAGGATGATTACTTGGGTGACATTTTGGATCTGGTTTGGACTGGATTGTCTCAGCATTGCACTTTGACTAAAGACTTTGATTTCTTTGACCAAACTGTTATGTGGACAGTCGTGATTACAGTGTTGCTCAGCCTATAAATAAGTTCCCATACCAAAATGACCTTAGACTGGTTATAAATTTTGTTTGAGAGCAGGAAATTCTTGTTCTTCCATAATCCTTTGTAAAAGCAAAAAATTTGAAGAAATTTTCTAGCAAGAATGTATGTCCATCTCAAATCTCTTTATTCTCAAGTATTTTATGTTTTTATTTGTTTTTGAGCTATATCTTAAATTCATTTATTTTCTTCTTTAGAAGTCATGTTCTGGGCATTTTCATTGATGAATCGAAAACCTTCTGGGTACTAAAGAAAATTCTAGCTATTTCCATTAGAACCATGCTGCAACTGAAAAGTGAAAAATAGGGACCATACTTTAGAATCTGTAATACAGAGTGACTCGCAGTCCTTTTTTTTATTTATTCTAGACTGACTGGCAGTTATTGCCACATCTAAAGGCCAAGTTACTCTTTTCTCAAAAGAAAATTAGTGTAACAAAAGTCCTACATGTTTTACTTTGTTATGAGGATATTCTTATCTTGCTATAACCATACTTGAGTTAAGGCTGAATTAAAACTTGAAAAAAAATTCTCGTTTGTTTAAAGATAAAATGTTTATAATTTGAGGCTGTTTGGAATTATACTTGTTCAGCCTCGCTGTGGGGCTGAATTAAGCTCCAAATTCAACCTGGCCTGATTTCCAATCATCTAGACCATTAATGTGCTTGCTCTGGCTGCCCTTGTTTCCTCCCTCACTATCCATCTGTGCAATGTTCTAAATGATAAAAAGAATGAGAATATGCCGGTTTTCTTCAAAAGAAGATCCTTATATATTTTTCCATTGGAAGTGCAAAGGTTTAGTCCTGATTTATGCAAAACCATTTGCTTTGAAGCATGGTGCTAAAGATTCTTGAAACTTTGGATACATCATTATCATCAACAGTATTATCCCAGCTAATTCCTTTTGGAATCATATTTTGCCGAGGAGTTGTAATTTTATCTTGAAAAAGAATGGGATGTTGTAAGGAGTTGAGCATTAGTTGATGCCCAAATTTTCAAAAAGAAGGTTTGTCTAATGAAGGGCTTGTTCGAAAAGCAGTGTTTACATATGTATGCACAATCAAAATGAGCTCTAGATTCCTGAAGCTTTATTACAGAGATATGCACTATTGAAAGTCTTTTTTTTTTTGATAGAGCACTATTGAAAGTCTTGAAGAACAAGATTGTTGATTCTAAATGAACAACGTGCTGCAGGACTTGAAACTAATTTAACAATATTGGTTTGTTGTTCACATGCATTGACATAATATGAAACAAATTCTAGTGTCTTTGGAAACAAATGTATTCTAGGTTATATATATGTATCTTGTGAAAATGATTTTTGTGCTTTCAGAAGGGAGAAAGCCTAGATGAATTGAAATTAAAACCAAAGAAAAGATGCGGTGGAAAAATATTGTCAGGGTTTATGTGCGAGGATTACATGGAGTGCTATGTAGTTCTGGAGAGTTTAGGTATGACATGCATAACCACTTTATAGAATCCATGTCAAAGTACCTTAATGAAAAACATTGAAGCTACATAGTAGCACCGTCAAGCTATGCATGTATTTTTGGAGGATTTGTTGCCCATAGAATTCATAGGAGACTTGAAGTTCCCCAACTTGAGTACAACTGCGTGGGATGCTAGGTTGTGACATTTTCAGGCATATGCTTAGATAATGATTGTGGTAATTTACCTAGTTTGGTCAACCTGACAATATAATGCTAACCTACTCTTAATATTCATCCCAAATCGAAAGCTTGTTGTTTTCATGGCTTTCAAGAATGTTGTTTGTGTTTGGGAGACCAGCATTTTGGAGCTCGAGTACTCGTTACTTTGGAGACTATATTAGTTTAATAGTTGAAACTGCCATGACAATGTTAGCACCCCTTGCACTCATAGAGATTTGATTATTTGTACATTAAAAGGGTAAGAAGCAACTTGGGAAGTCAGGATGCGGTCTTGAAATTAGAGCTATGTGCAACCATATTCCTCCCTCCCAGGTGGGGACACCTTAACAACCTTTATTTGATGATTTTTAAATTTGCTCAATTTTGACTAGAGCTTGAGAATAAGTTGATTCAAGTTGATCGAAGCCTAATTTGAACTGATTGAAGATTTTCGTATTAGTCCAATATAGAATTGATTTTATTAAAGATTTGAAGTTGGTTTGGAAAGACAAAAATTCTATATGTTTTATTTGGTTTGTATTTTCTTTATCATTGATGTATTTGATATTTTAAATTTTGCACTTATTTTTATTTTCTAGTTGCAATTTAATGAGGTGTCTATATAAAGGGATGACGTGCTATTGTAATATGGAAAGTTTGATTAATGAAATTTGGGACGAGTAAAGTATGGTTCTAAAATGACTCAATATCCTAGATAAGTATGGCCAGGGAGCTTATAGTGAGAATCTTTAAATTCTAGTTATCCTAGAAAAACTTTCTCTAGTTTTTTCTTACTTAGTCGTACCATCCTTGTCATCATTGAGTGCTACACGATCCATCCTCAGACAAATCCATTTGTTGCAAGCCCACGCTTGCAAACCACATTGCATAGCAACAGAGCTCACACTGCCATTTACAGATGAAATCTTGTGCATGTGTTGCTTGTGGCCCTGCTGGTGCCCAACATAGTCTTGCCTGTAGCACTACTTAGCATTGATCTTACACTAGTGCTGAGCTACTTCAGGCTTTGCTTTCCATGCTGCCTTTAGCCCAGTGATGTTGAATTGGGCCTATATGCTTTCCCCCAATGTGTTTTCAATAGAAAATGTTCTCCATATTGCTAGTGATCCTGCCGCAATGTGCAGACCATTCGCACTCCTTGGCTTCTTGTGCTTAGAACCTTGCTTCTCTTATGGGATTCTCCCCACTCCCACTTCGACACAATACTAAGCTTTACTATGGGCTGATTATCACTCCCGCGGTAAGCCCTGTTTGCACACAAGTCAACTCCATTTGAACTCACTTGCTCGAGATAGTCTAATTTCGATTGCAGTTTAACTTAGGGTCATCTTATTCTAGGATTTTGGTAAACACTTCTTTGTTTAACTTATTTTTGATTAATCTTATTTAGTTAAAATTATGTGCTCGATTGAATTTATTTGGCTCCAAATTACTGTTGAATTTTTTCATAGAAGTCTTTTTTCTAAACCCTAGATATGGTTTAATTGAATTTAATCGAATGCACTGATTTAATTATTAAATTCTTATTTATCAAATAATCTTTTTGGTTTTAATTTGAAAATTAAAATTTGTTGACCTACTCTGCGCTACATTGCACCAGCGTTGAGCAACTTTTGGCTTTACTCACGGTGCATCTTCTGCCTAGTGGTGTCGGACCAAGCCTATACGCCTACCCTCATGCACAATTGTTGAACCTTGTCTTTCTCCGAACTGCCAGTGATCCTTCCTGGACATGCAGACCATTCGCATGCTCTGGCTCTACCTAATTAGCTCCCTGTTTCGCTTGTGGGATATGGCCCACTTCTGCTCTGCCAGCGATGCAAAGCCTTACCCTGAAGATGTAGATGCCATAGGGTATTGAAGTTCCTTGTGATTGTGCTTTCTTATTATTTGCACTTTTTATTATTGCTTTCACTTTTTAATTATTTCATTATTAACTTGTGTTTGTAATTTTTTCTTAATTGTATTATAATTATATTAAAATAGATTTTAATTAGGGTCTATTCACTCTCCTCTAGACCCATAACTTGATCCTACAAGAAGATATGGCCGATTGACCTAACTCATTTGGGGATACATGAGCCGACCAACTCATACTTGATGGGGTTTTGTTTGTTCTACCTTGGGAGAGTTAGTGGGGACACCTGATATCTTGCATTTGGTTCCATTTAGATTTGCTCAATATTGACTAGGGATTTATATTTGGTTGGTTTAGGTTGATTGAAATCTAATTTGATTGATGATTTTCATATTATTTTGATAAAAATTTGATTTGATTTGATTGAGATTTAGAGTTGATTTGAGAAAAAAAATTTCATATCTATCTGACTACGTATATTCTTTATTTATAAGTGGGCTATTTAGTATTTTTATTTTTTGCATGCAATTTGATGAGGTCTTGATATAATGTGGTTGCTTCTTGTTGTATTGAAATTTGGGTTGACTGGAATTTCATTTTAGATGAGTAGATATTTTTGGTAGGAAAGGGTTAGGAGCCTTCAATGAGAATCCTCAAAATCCTATTTATCCTTGAAATAATAAAAAAGTAAAAAAAAAAGAACCTCTTTTCATTTTTGCCTCATACGCAGCCTTGCCATTCTTGTCATCACTAGGAGCTATTCAATCCCTCATTACATAACCAACCTTGTACAACTCTGTTTTGTATGAGCCTACGCTTGCAACTGAAATCACACAACTGTGAAGTCCTCATTGCTATTTGCATCCAAACTCCTACATATCCTCGAGTTGACTACATCGGATCTCGTCACTTGTGCTTTTACTAGCACCTTACACTCGACTGTGATCTCGCCTATGGACTTGCTAAGTGCCGCTATGCCGCTCCATTGCCGTTCCTCTTCTAGCTCTGCTTGCCACGCCATTAGCCTAGTGATTGTAGACTGAGCCTATGCACTTGCCCTGACACGCAATTAGTAGACCTCACTTTCTCCAATCCGCCAGTGATTTGCCACGATGTGCAAACTATTCGCATGCTCTAGCTCCACCTACATTGTGCTTGCGTTTGCTTGCATGGTTTTCCCCGCATCCCCTCTACCAACAGGATCATCATGCCTTCACCGCACAAGTGAAATATTTGTAAACTCATTAACCTAGGGCAATCCAATTCCAATTGCAGCCTAACTAAGCCCACTTGGTTTTCGGATTATAGTAAACTATTCTTTATTCAATTTTTATTTGACTTATTGAATTTAATCATAAGTTTATGTTCAAACTATTCTTTATTTAATTTATTTTTGATCATTCGAATTGAGACTTGAGAGAAATTGTTGTTGGATTTATTTGAGAGAACTATTTAATTTTGAATCTTAGATTTGATTTAATTGAAATTCTAACCTAATTCATAAATTCTTATTTATTAAATGATCCACGTAATTTTAATTTTAAATAATGTAATTAATTTACCATATTATATTTTAAAAAATAATTGCCTTAATATTTTACCATTCAACTTGTTGATGTAAAAATTGCATAGTATCCTTATTTTGTCCTGTATCTTCTATTATGTGCAGCCATATTTCTGGTCGTAGTGCATCTCTCCTGGTTTATATTATCCCCTGTTTTAATTGATGTTTTGGGTTGAGTGCTAATGCTCCATCACCATTTCTCCCTCCTCCACCCCCACCTCTCTCTCTGCTTCTCTTCTTCTGCCTGCTACAGAATGAGGCAAAGTAATATGCATATCCTTTCAAATAGTATTGTGCTTTTGGTGTATAAACTGGGGAAGTATTTTGGTACATCTCATGGCTTTTTCTTGCAGTTATGCGAATTATCTTTCAATAAAACCCATCATTTGAGGAATCCATACAATGATAACCTACCAGTGAAGGTATGTTAACAGGCTGAATTATTTTTATTGGAATTGAGGCTCTATTGCTTGGTTGTTTCTTTGGTTTTGTTTGATAACTTGTATATTTTATGGTAAGTAGCATGAATAGTTTATACACATACATCCATGCATATATGTGTGTGTATGTGTATACGGCTATCATGCTTTGAGATTGCGTTGCGTAAATCCATCTTCGAGAGAACTTATGGTCCGTTTGTAGTAAGACCATAAAAGCCATGGAAAATTTAGCCATGTTCTTTTCAAATCTGAAACAATTCCCAATAAAAGTGAATTTTATTTCACATCTTATTCAATAACTAACTTTATTTCATATACGATAGATATTTTAAGATAACAATTAATTTTATTTTACATCTAATTCGATAATTAACTTTATTTCACATACTACAGGTATTTCAAGATAACAATCAATTTTATTTCACATCTCATATAAATTACAGCATAACATGCTTGCTTTGCTTCACATAATAGACAATCACCACACAGTTAATTTAGCCAAAAAAAAGGCTAATTGCCGTACAAATCTTTAGAAGTCTAGCGGTTCCGCTGTGTCATTGGGCATCCAATCTGTTTTGCATGTTGCAAATATAGAAGTTTTTTTATCGTGCTCTGCATTTCTGTAAGGAGCATGCATTTTGGAGCGTTCAAATCATTTAAAGTGGCGGAGGCCATCTGTTACTGCATAAACCGCTGCAGAGATATGGACGTTATATAGAACTTATGGAATTTGGACAAGCTTTATTACAGATTTTGCATAAACTATCACAGAAACATATGCTTTAAGCCAATGTAGTCATCTTATCATTGAAAATTTTCTCTTTTTAGATGTCTTAATGTGGAAACTCTATTTACCAATTAATATAAAATGATCAAGGGCAAGATTCCACCGTGTTTGTTAGCTGCCTGTTATGAATGTTAGTATGTCTTCATGCTTTATATACCATTTTTATTTTTCATATGGAATTCGTATAAAAAGATAATGAATACCCAAATAATTGATTGTAAAAAAGATGATTTCTGTGTGAAAGCTGCACATTGCTTACATCAGTGAACTGGGGGTACATCATCTCTTTTCCTTTGAAGAAATAGAATGTGAAATATTTTTCTTGCAGGATTCTTTTGAGGTTGGGGCTTCATTTTAATCTAGAAAATTGTTTTAGCTAAAGAAATTTGGATTGTTGTTGTGTATGATAACATACTTCCCCTTTTTTTGTACGTATATTAAAGTTTACGCTGGTGTCTCACTAGTCTTCAAGAAAGCTTAAAATTTTAGTAAGTCAAGGACTGCCTGATTTAGAGCTAGTCTATGAAGCACGAGTACGATACGACGATACGGATACGATACGGATACGGATACGACGATACGTCAAATTTAAAAAAAGTAGGATACGGATACGTCAGGATACGGCTGTTATATTTATGTATAATATGTCATATTCTCATATTTAAGATATAAATCTATGATAGATTATACTAGCTTATACATTTTGTTGTTATAATTTTCAAAAATATCTTTTAATTTTTTTTTAAATTAATTATATTTTTTTAAATATTATTAATATCACTAAAAAAATATTAGACAATTGAACTATAAAAAATAAAAATATCCTTCAACAACTATTGAGTTTAAAAAATTTTAAATTAAAATAATATTTTAAATTTATTTAATTACTTTCAACTTATCACAGATCATCTAAGTGAGATGAGAGTTTAAATATATTTCAGTAAATTAGTTTCAGTTTTAATTTAAATCTGATTTAAATTAATTAGCTCAATGCAAACGACATATAATTGAAAATAATATAGATAATGTGACATAAAGTCATGTATACTAATCTAGTTAAAGTAGATATATGCTCTCCTCACTCTGAGTGTTAACTAAATAAATAAACAAAATAAAAAAAATTAAAGTTCTATCGTTTTTATAATATGAGCTTGATTAAAGTAAAAAGAAAGTGATCGGTGTCTAACAGAAGCAAAGATAGTATGGTTGATATAGAAAAACTAGATAATACAGTTGCTTGCAAATACCAAATTCTTTTTCTATTGCCGAAACACTAGCGTGCATTAAGCATTTTGTAATTTTAATTATGTGAGTTCAGCATATCTCTCAATCTTATTATTTGAGTCTATGCATGAGTTGTGTTTTATGTATAATATATTTTTTATTTTTTATCGTGTAGGCCAAACCAATTGTTTCAACATTTTTTTATTTAATTAGAAGTATCGAAAAGTATCGGGCAAGTATTGGGCAAGTATCGGGCAAGTATCGGGCAAGTATCGGGCGAGTATCGGATTTTTAAAATTAAAAATAAAAATCGATACACCACGTGGCGTATCAGATACGTATCGGTGGAGTATCGGGGAGTATCGATATCCGATACGGATACGATACGGATACGTTAGGCTCCACGAAGTATCGGTGCTTCATAGGAGCTAGTTTATATCAAGAATGTTGATCTTGTGATGTAGAACCTGGAGTGAAGGGACGTAGTGGGAAGAAGAGGAAGAAAAGGAGGGAGAGGCAGGAGAATTATTTATCACCTTTTTTGTGCTTGAAGTTTTGAATTTAAAATCACATTGGGTCTCCATCATCTTGTTTTTGTAGTTTTCTGCGGAAAGTTTTACCCTTGTGTAATTGTTGTTTTTAAAAGTACATGTTTTCTTGTGTTATTGGCGACTATTGGAACTGGCTTTTTATGAGTAAGCTAGGCGGTTCTCTACTTGCTTACTGCCATCCTTCTAGGTCTGTTTTCAAACGCTGAAGAAGCGAACGTAGTGCTCAATTGAGATTATTGCTTCACATGCATAACCTATTGAACTTTCAGATAAGTCGAGACTGCCAAGAGTTGGAGCCATTTATTGGTGAGCAATTGGCTTCGCTGCTTTATCTTGAACCGGACAGTGAACTTATGGTATGTTTCAATTCGTCATGTTCTATTATCTCTACTTTTATACATCAATCAGGATGCTTTGGCATGTAAACTGAAGTTTAGCTTATATTTTAATAATATGTAGAAAAGCTTTCTTTTATTGACAGCAAGCTTTTCAAAGGAAACTCAGTGGCATGAAATAAAAACAAGAGTACATAATTGCATTACTAAAGACTGTTTGGGCATTTGGATTTGTGCAATATATAATCAGTCATGCTTGTGGATGTTCGATTTACTAATTGAAATGTAGGCTGACCAAAATAAATTTTAAGTGGTGATTTATGAAATGTGGTGTCTCAATGCTCATTTTGATGTATTATCTATTTACTAGTTTGGGTATGATTTATTAAAGGGTTAATTCTTAATTATATTTTGATCCACAGTTTTTTAAATTTTTTAATATATCCCTACATGCTATAGTTTACTTAATATTACAAATGAAAGCTCTTCCACAGTTATCACTAATAAATTTTCAATTTTACTTTTCATTCTTCTTCAAATTTTCAAACATATATCATTCTTGTATATTTTCTCTCATCTCTTCCCTCCTCCTCCGCCGCCACCCTCCTCCTAAGGGGGAAGAGAGAAGCGTGCGCCCGCCCCCCTTAACTTGCTCGCCTGTAGAGCAAGTGAGACAAAGGGGGCGGGCAACCTGTTGCCTGCTGCCCTACAAGAGTAGGGGGGTTAAAATTGAAATTTGATAAATTTAAAAAGAGAATACTCTTTAGATGTTGATGGAAACTATTAGTTTCGATCTTTTATGTAATAATTGTAATTTGCAGGGACCTTTATTGTTATAAAGTTTTCAAAATAGAAATTAATCAAAAAGTTTTAAAAACTATGAACCAGAATATAATTAAGGGTTAACTATAAGGATCTTTTAGTAATTAGCCCTTTATTAAATCTTGAGAATACGACATTCATGTTAAGCTCGGACTCAACAACCAGAAATTTTGAACAGTATGTTATTCGGTTAGATGACGAATCAAATAAATCCATTTCCGCCTTTATTTATTGAACTTGGGTGAGACTAACTCAGTCCCTACTTGATTGTCGCAAACTACATAAGTTGCATATCTGGAACTGAAAAAATACTAATAAAAAAGGTTCATTTATTTCTAGGTTGTTAACAACATAGTATGCATGTTTCAAAAGAGATTCAATGCCTTGTAATCATGCCACGTTCAAGTTCTCTTTTGTTAGTGCTGTCTTGATGAACAAGTTTATTCTTTTTATTAACATTCTGGATAACACTAGCTTCTTGTTATTTGGTTCTCCTCTCTTCCATGTATGATGATGTCAAATTACATGAATGATTTTGTACAGCAAATGCTGATTGCTGCTGAATTGAAACGCGAGGAAGAAAAAGCGAAAGGTGCTAGCAACACAGATGAAGCAGCTGAAAATCCAGATATTGTTCTGTTTGATGATAATGAAGAAGAAGAGGAAGAAGAGAGTGAAGAAGAGGAGGAAGCTGCAATCAGTGCCCAAGGCAGAGGAAGAGGAAGAGGGATGTTTTGGCCACCCCCCATGCCACTGGGACGTGGTGGCAGGCCGGTTCTTGGCATGCGGGGATTCCCACCTGTCATGATGGGTGTCGATGGATTCGGGTACGGAGCTGTTGGTCCTGATGGATTCACGGGACCTGATTTTTTCAGCGTACCTCCTCGTGTCTTCCCACCTTATGGTGCCCCGAGATTTTCCGGTGACTTCTCTGGGGCAGGCCCAATGTCAGGACTTGTCTTTCCTGGTAGAGCTCCCCAACCTGGTATATTTCCGATGGGCGGCCTAGGGATGATGATGGCTTCAGGTCGGGGATTCATGGGCGGAATGTCGATGGGAGGTGTAAGCCGACCTAATCGTCCAATGGGTATCCCGCCTTTCATCCATCCCCCTGCACCTCCACTGCCAAACAATCGAGCTCCGAAGAGAGATCAGAGAAGAACGAGTGAAAGATATGAGCCTGGTTTTGATCAGGGAAGCAGGGGACAGGAGATGGCAGGCCGCAATGAAGAAACTGGATATCAACAGGGTTCGAGGCCTCCGAACCAGGACAGATATGTTGCAGGAAACAGATATCGGAACGACGACAGTGAAAGTGATGATGAGGCAGCTCCAAGGAGGTCAAGGCATGGGGACAGCAAGAAACGGCGGGTATCCGAAGGGGAAGGTGTAGCAGAACACTGGGAAACCCCACTGTCTGAGGTCTCAAATCATTGAGAAAATTAACCAGTTATTCTCTTTCTGCCTTTTTTTTTTTTTTGCCTCGTAGGATTACACATTTGTTGTGCTCTTTCAGAATTCTATCAGCTTCAACAAAAATATTTGTGTTTAAATATGAATATTGAAATTTATAGATTTGTATATTATCAGAAAACGGATGGGATAGCTCCTGGCTATTTTCCCTTGAATTTGTACAGTCTGCTTAATCACATTTTTGTATTTTTGTGTTCTTCTTGATGAGTTCCCTGCAAAAAATCCTTTGCTGCAACTTAATTTCTTCCCATTGTTAATTTTATGCACTGCTTCTCATTCTTTATTCAACATACCTACCTGAAACATTGTTGTTCCATGGATCATCATCCTTTCTTGGTGCATGTCTTTTTGGTTTTATGATTTGATTTAATTTAAGGGATATATCCAAGGATGAACTACATCTTGCCCCAGTTGAGCATTTTTATTTAGGGGGATTTATATACAGGACATTGAATTCATCACAAATTACGCTTTTCACCATCGTTTAGTAAATATTACGCATATCACACTCTGCTTATGTGGCTATTGTTATATTAGAAATATAAAACTCATAAGAGTGTGATATGCGTAATATTTACTAAACGATGGTGAAATGCGTAATTTGTGATGAATTCAGTGTCCTGTATGTAAATTCCCCTTTTATTTATCACTCTAATTTATTTTATTGCTTCAACTTAGATGAGTAATTATCATCTTCTTCTAAACTTCATATCAAAAGATGTACTGAATTGTAGTGGTGTGGTGTTATCCTAGTTTAATAGGAATTTTTTTTTCTAAATAGAAAGTTTTAGGTTTGAATTACATCATTATAATTTTTTTTAAGATTTATATAATTTTTAATTATGGTAGAGAAAATTGTCATGATTGATTCGACAAGTTTTACGCTGGCTGTCGACTACCTAACGCAACCCTCCGCATTTCTCATCCGGGACTTGGGACCCGGCAACGGCGCGTTCTGGAAACAAAGGATTCATGTAGCCGACCCCACCTAGTGGGATTAAGGCTTGGTTGTTGTTGTTGTTGTTGTAGAGAAAATTGTAGTGATTAAAATAAATATATATGTGTATATGTTTGTATATTTTCACTTTTTAGAATAAATTATAATTCATCGTTAAAGTAGATGACGGTCGATATAAATATTCAATTTTGAGTTAAAAATTATCAAAAAAGAATATATGTATAACTTGTATGTTACAAGAAAAATTCTGTAATGAGATTTAAATGTAATCTATTAGATTATTCATTATGTATCTTCAATAATTACTCATTAAATTAATTAGCTGTGATTTTGGTTTTTAATCTATTAGCTTATTTAGTAAATTAAATTTAATTCATTGTTTAAAATTCTTTCATTGTTGCTTGTAGTAAGATCAGTGATGATATATAGTGCTGAATGCTGACCTGTAAAGAAGAAATATACAAATAAAATAAATATTACAGAAATGAGGTTGCTAAAGTGGATGTGTGGATATACACGAAAGGATAAAATGAGAAATGAGTATATCTGAAAGAAAGTTGGTATTGCACCAATTGAAGATAAACTTAGCGAAAGTCAATTTAGATGATTTAAATATATAAATCATAGGCCGATTGAAACTCCAGTTAGAAAAATTGAGTTATTAGATTTTACTCATGTACAAAGAGGAAGAGGGAGATCAAAGAAGACATGACAAAAAACTATAAGTAGTGATTTTAGTTACTTAGACTTAGATAAGAATTTGGTAATTAATAGAATGTAATGGAAACAAAGGATTCATGTAGTCGATCCCACCTAGTGGGATTAAGGCTTAGCTGCTGTTGTTATTGCTGCTTAAAATTCAATGATCAAGCAATTTATTAGACAATTTGTTTCAAGTCATATTCATATTTTATGAACTCAAATTGACTCAAAATAAATAAATAGATGTATAAATATCATCTATTTATATTCATTATATATATTATATAAAATATAGTATTTCGAGCTAATTCGAGTGCCAATAATTTTGTGTTCAAAGTGGCATAAATTGTTCATACCCTCACTCATTTACAAATAAATTTTCTTATTTGGGTAGATTTTATTTGGTCCCTAAGATAAACTACCATTTAAAAGTTGTGAATAGAACTTAAGGCCCCGTTTGTCTAGAAGTTTAAAATTAATCTGGTTTAATTTTAACCAGGCATATCACATCACACATAAAATTTAATATTAAAAATTAAATTTATTTCACATCCTACACATATTACTAAAATAATAACTAACTTATATCACATCCCTCACATATTCTAACATAATAACTAATTTTATATCACATCCCTCACGTATCCCAACATAATAACTAACTTTATTTCACATCATTCACAACTTTCAATAAAAAAATATCTATATTTAAATTTAATTTTAACCTTCTTAAATTTAACCTTACAAACAACACACCCTTAGGGTTTAAATTTAACAAGGTTAAAATTAAATTTAGATAGAGATATTTTTTATTAAAATTTGTGAAAGATATGAAATAAAGTTAGTTATTATGTTGGGATATATGAGGGATATAATATAAGTTAATTATTATTTTGGTAATATGTATAGGATGTGAAATAAAATTAATTTTTAATAATAAATTTTGTGTGATATGATATACTTGTTTAAACTTAAACTAGATTAATTTTGAACTGCAAATAAATAGGGGCTAAAGTAACTGTAATTAGTCCCTGGTGGTCCAACTTGAAGAAGAGTTTATTTCTTACTAAAGTGCATTTTTGGTATTCTATGTTGTTTTGATGATTTTTTTTTTGTTCAAAGAGTTTTGATGATTTTTTTTTTGTTCAAAGGTTTTGATGAAAGTTGAAATAGTAGGACTAGGGCTATAGAAATAACTCGAAGCTTGTTTAAAACTTGCTCGAATTTGAGCTCAACTCAAGCACGACCATAATGATTTCGAGTTGCGTTTTAAGCCATAACTTGAGCTCAAGTACCATTTCGAGTTGAGTTTTAAGCCATAACTTGAGCTCAAGTACTATTTTGAGTCGAGTTCGAGCCAAGGCTGACTTGCTTAAACTTGAATCAACTCTTCCTGTTTAGTGCGAGGACCAAAACAAGACCAACCGACCAAAAAGGTACTAATTTAAAAAACAACAATAATAATAATAAATAAATTTTTTAAATCATTTTATACAAATTTAAATATAAAAAATATTATTTTACTTTACATACTCAACAATTTAAAATAAAAATATCAATTTTATTTCACATTCTAGATCAAAATATTCAAATCGAGTATTTTGATCTAAGATGTGAAATAAAATTTATATTTTTATTAAAAATTATTGAGTATGTGAAGTAAAATATTATTTTTTATATTAAAATTTGTGTAGAATAATTAAAATAATTTATTTATTTATTATTATTATTATTATTTTTTTTTTATTAGTACTATTGTGGTCCTGTTTTGGTCCTCGCGCCAAACAGGGCTAAGTATTATTTTGGTAAATATGTAATATGTATTTAAATATATTATATTTTTATACATTGTATGTTTATTTAAAAATTTGCAAATATAATTCATCTCGAGTTAGCTCGAGCTCGAATAATTTCGGATTGAGCATTTTGAGTACAAGCTGAAATGAACTCAAAATGTTTTCATACTCGACTTATTTTTATGTAGGAATCAAATTGAAGAAGAATTTTTATTTCTTCGAGTTGCAGTCAATTTAGAAGTTGTAGTTGGTTGACTGATGACAGCATTGGGATGTAATTAGGCTAAAATTTTAAAAATCATTATATCTAATAAAAAATATTATTTGTATTAAATAATGTTATTTTGTCATTATTGAATAAGATGTTAAAATTTATGATAAAAAAAAAGAATAAGATGTTAAATTGAATTTTGCTATTTTTTTATTTGAAATACTATCCCTTTTTAAATTTTGGCTGCCGGGAATTTCTAAAACCGTTGAAATGGTATTTTCGTTATTTCTTCTGAATCCGAGGGCTTTTCCGTGCGCCTGAATATGCGCTAACCGCTTGGTCTAAAAACCTGTGAAAACCCGACGCAGACACTCGCACTGCGTCGGCAGCGCGAGCTTAGAGGGAGAATGGTGCCTTCGTTGCCTCCGCCATTTCCACCGAGAAAAGCCCTCCGCGTTATGCATACGCGGTTACTGCGTCCGCATTCGCCGCTTCCGCTGGGTCAGGGCGAGATGCGCGCTGCTCGCTGTGTCGCTGTGGAAGCCCGCGGAATCCTCTCTCTTCGACGCCTGCATTCCCCCCTCTTCCTTTCACGTCTTTTCGATCTAGGGTTTCTAATCTCGTCGTCATCCGTTTTTCCTCGTGCTGGAGGTGTTGGGTGGATCTCTTTGTTTCCAGTATCATGAGCTTTCGGACGGGCTCAATCGTCTGGGTTGAGGACAAGGATCAGGCCTGGGTAGAAGGCGAAGTAGGCGATATCACGAATGACAATGCGGTGGTGGAGACGGCACAGGGAAAGAAGGTACGTAGTGCGAGCTATATGACGGGCGCCTTGTTAGATTGATCATCGATATTCAGTGGTTTTCCTTTAACTTTTGAACTTCTGATCCTTTATTTTCTCTTCGGAAGGTTATTTCGCCCGTGGTCAAATTGCTCCGTAGGGATCCGGAAGCTGATCATGGAGGAGTCGATGACATGACCAAGCTGATCTATCTAAACGAACCAGGTGTTCTGTACAATCTCTCTAGGAGATACGCTCTTAATGAGATTTATGTGAGTTGATGCATAGAACCTTACTTTATTTTGCTTAGAATTCAGTCTGTTTGAGTTGTATGTTTCATTAATGTTTCTGAAGTGTGTCATATTATTCCTTATAAAAGGAGGAATTGGCTGTTATTTATTTGTATGAATCCAATCAGTTGCTTTGCGTTTTTGAGCTGGCCTCGTGCTATTTCATCCAGTCAGTTGCTTCACGTTTTTGATCTGGCCTAGCGTTATTTCTGTGACACCCTGTTCCGTCATATCAATTTCATGAAAATTTTGGTAGCACACATGGAAAACCTTTTACAAAAATTACGAACACCAATAATTATATATATAACCTGGCACAAAATATTAGCATACCAACTTTACAAGCTAATATTTACAACAAAAATTTCACCCTTTACATAGCAAACATATTGTCACACAAAAATATATGGTATACATAATAGGAATTTACAAAAGGAAGGTATTTTACACACCCAAACAAAAAAATCTTCTCAGATCTTTACTTTCTTACTAGTCACTAATTTATAAGTCAAAAAAGTTAATGGGGTGAACATAAATATTCCAGTGGCAAACTTAAATAAGTAAACACGGTGGCTCATTATATGCACTAGAAGATAATATCTATAAAATATTGGTGCATGGTAGATAGAGAAATAGGCTCATCAAAATAAGTAAATGAAGGTATTACAAATCAAGGCAAATATAATTATGCATAGATAAGCTTTATTTTAAACTTTTTTTTGAAACTTCACAAATAAGTTTTTTTTGAAACTTCACAGGCAAGCTTTTCAAGCACATACAACAATAACAACAACAACCATGCCTTTATCCCACTAAGTGGGGTTGACTACATGAATCCTTTGTCTTCATTATATTCTATCAATTGTGTAAGATCATTATTCCTTATAATTTTCAAGCACATGAGATAAAAAAAACTTTTCAAGCACATAAGAAACAAGAGAATTTTGAATAAATCACGAACAAAAGATATAAAACAGTCATATCATTATGTTGTCAAAATGAATTGGAGAGCTGTATCTTATAGACTATATTAACCAGCCATAGATATTCATTCCTGCATTCACACATATATATTGACCAAAGTTATTGAGAGGTCATAGCCAAAAAATTTAATCATCAGTTTTATAAGGATTCATCAATCCCATTAATGGGGACTCTTCAGACCTACTAATAATCTGTGATCAAACAAAAGTACTAGTTGCGCTAAACAATCTATCATATCACACATTTGCATATAGAATCTTGTCATATATGTTCTCGAATATAAAGCAGTGGCTGGTAGGGGCCCACTTTTTTTTTCTTTTAATTATAAGGGTTATTGTAATTTCATTTGTTATCATGGTAGGATACATGTTGCTAAAGTGCACTATTTTGAGCATGTTACTTAACATGCCATCCTACGAACATTTATCTATACGTTTGCACATGCATTCATGTATAGGACATTGGAAAAAAAAAAATTCATGTATAGAACATTGGAACTTTATGTGCATCAATAAGCACATCAAGGGACACAATGAGACAGAGATACAAATTGGTGAGCATGTAACATTTTATTTAGATTGATATATGGAGTGTTATGCGGAGGGATGGAGAGAATGCAATAGTCTTTCATTGTTCCATGATGCCTCATTAATTATGAGATTTGTGTGATTTACTGTGTCACTATGATAATTTGAACATTATACTATTGGTGTATTTGTGTTGTTCCTTCAAACATATAAGAAGGGGAGTTTGCTTAAAGATTTTCTCAAATTATTTTTTCCTTCATGTCGCTTTCTTAGTTAACCTCAATAGTTGTAACAGACATATACAGGAAGCATATTGATTGCTGTTAATCCATTCATAAAGCTGCCACATCTCTATAATGAGCACATGATGGATCAATATAAAGGTGTTCATTTCGGGGAATTGAGTCCGCATGTTTTTGCTATTGCTGATGCAGCATATAGGTTGGCCTTTTCTGCATTCTAGTTAATTAGTAGAACTTCTTTCATGTATTTTGTTGACATCTGCCTCCCTCTAGGGCAATGATGAATCAGGCCCGTAACCAATCAATCCTAGTCAGTGGTGAAAGTGGTTCAGGGAAGACGGAGACAACAAAGCTAATCATGCAGTATCTAACATATGTTGGTGGAAGAACTTTTGGTGATGATCGATCAGTTGAGCAACAAGTTCTTGAAGTAAGTTGCATAATATTGCATAGAGCACATGAGATTTGTATTTTACTATAAGTTAAACTTGTGTATGTTTAGTTGTGAGCATCACTATGCTAACTACAATTTATCTTTATATTTTGGGCTTGGACTTCAACTTTAATCCACTGAATTTTTTTATACAGTCAAATCCACTTTTGGAGGCCTTCGGTAATGCCCGGACAGTTAAAAATGATAACTCAAGGTATGCTACATATTATACATATATGTAACTATAGCATGAAGCATTGGCCCATTCCCCCTTACATTGTCTTAACTTATTGAAGATATCTTAAATATGCTTGGATAAGTTTCTCCTTTCGTCTCTTTATAGTTCAAAATTTATGCCACAAAGTTTTAGATGTTATATCTAGACCATTTCCTTTGTTGAAGATGTCTGAAGCTTTTAGGTTTTGGAGACTTAGCTTGTAATGATCATTGTCAACAATAAAAAACTTTATCCCAACTATGTGAACTAGCCTTCTAACTCATCCTCATATTCATACTTTTTAAGTCTTATCCCAACTATTTAAATGAGAAGTTAAGTTCTTTTCTGTAATTCATTCATTTTTTGACCACGTGGTAGTTCTTGCTAACTCAAACTGTTCTATGCAACCCCAAGTTATCTTACTCTTAATGGTGCATGTTGAATTCTTGGAGGATAACTATGACAACTACCTATGGCTATTTTACATTGTGTCATCGTAGATAGATGTTACATCCACAGTAACAAACTTACCCTGATATGTGAACTATTAGCACTTCCTTGCATTAGTCATCTAATTATAATGTGATTCCCGTTGAGCCTCGTTTTTGTTAATGGATCAAAGGTTTCACAATTCTTCCATTATTAAGATTTCCATTAAACTAACATAACATGTATTTAATCTCTCAATTTGCACTCATTTATCTTCTAATACATTCCTCTATTGTTCTAATTTTACTTATTAATTCTTATGAAAAATAATATATTTTAAGGTACTTGAGTCAATTTTTGATTAGTAATTGTTGTTAAAATGTGAATAATTTTTTTTCGTTTTTGGCCTAAAAAAATCGTAGAGTTTGGTGTGAATTTTTTGCATGCTACTAAAAATATTTGTAGTATTGCACATGAATTGTTGATAAAAAACTCATTAAAACCTTCTTCAAATAGTTGGATAAATATGTGAAAAATTATGTATGATAAGTTTACCGTCAGTACTTAAAAGGTGATTAGTCTTTCTTTCTTTATCTAAAAAACTCAATGAGTTATTTGGATGTGAATTTTGCTTTGTAAAAGACGTGCATTCTTGGTCAAGAATGATTGATGAAACACATTGACAAAATTGACATCAAGTAGTTTGTATAAGGTTATTGAAGGAGGTGATAATGAAAAAGGTGCTTATGCCATGGGTCGTAAGAATATTATTGATGTTCTTGGCTATTTTTTTTACTATTTCTTTTACTTGAATAGATTGTTTTGAAAATTTTTTAGGGATAATTACCTATATGCCACAATAAACTTATCAATTTACATATTACAGATCTATACTTAATAAATTACTCACTGTAAATTTTTTTTTTTTCACTATGTACTCTATAAAATACTAAAAATGTTATAATGGACATATTGTGATTGTGGAATAAAGGAGATTTTATATACTTTGTAGTGCTTCGAATATAATATATCAAGTATTACAATATAACAAGTATTGTGGCTTAGTATTTACCTTGGGAGGGTAAGTACTAAGCCACAATACCTGTTACATACACCTATAATATAGGTATTATAACAGGTATTATAGGTGCATGTAACAGGTATCTAGGCTCTGTAAGTTATTCTAAATAGCCCTAGTTTACCTGGCTTTCCCTTTAGCATAGTTGACGTTAATATGTTGTCCATGCAATTCTTTTTAAGACTAGTTTTTTTGCCCTAATTATCTTACGGCCTAATATGCTGTCTACGCCCTTCTTTTTAAGCACATTTTTTTTAAGCTCCACCCCTATTATCTTTGTACTTGGGGCCTCTTGGTCAATCTCCCGTTGAAATGTGATACAAGAGAATTACAACTCAGTAATGCACATAATAACCAACTAGTGAAAGTGTTCGTTTGGCTTGTAGAACTGCACCATTGTTCCATCAAGAATTGTCTTCTAAGCACTTCTTTGTTTGTTTATGACATCTAAACTTTACATTTGGTTGGTGCCAATGTTGGTTTAGAAGTTTTACTTTTTTTATTTATCAAATTAGAAGTTTTACTCATATCAACAAAAAAAGATGTTTTACTCTTGTAGTTGCTATAATTTCACCAATTAGTCTTATTCACTTAATTATTGTTCTCTTTAAAGATGATAATTGATGTAGAATGTATATGAAAAAAGGAAGAATTAGAGAGAATTTTATTCAAATAGACTAAAATTTCTAATTATAATGATGTGAGGCTTATTTATAGAATTCTAGCCCCAACTAATTAGAGAAAATAAAACCAATAAAATAAAAAGATAATTACTAATATTCTTAAAGATAATAACTAATTTTTCTAAATTTTTAAATATTTAAATTCTAATATGAATAAATACTAAATATCTAACGTTTAAATTAATTATCATCCTCCTTTATTTATACTTTTAAAAATTATTTTATTTTTGAGATTATCTTTATCTTCATCAATAATATTCCCTATTGCTTTTGTAGTCGGTTTGGGAAGTTCGTAGAAATTCAATTTGATGGCAGTGGTAGGATATCTGGTGCTGCAATACGAACATATCTCTTGGAAAGATCACGTGTAGTTCAGATTACAGATCCCGAACGAAATTACCATTGCTTTTATCAGCTTTGTGCTTCAGGAAAGGTATGTAATGTTATTATTTGTTGTTGCCTATTGTCATCAACAGCAATTTTGCTAGGTTCATTCCCATCCCTTCTTGTTAAATCTATGGGCTTCAAGTTATTCTTTCATTCTCTACACTTTTGAAAGAGGTTCATGATGAATTGATGCATTCAAGTTTTTCAAATTAAGTTCAGTTTTGAGACTGACCAGCTCCTTTCTATATGTAAGAGCTATAAAAATATAAAATTATTCTTAGGTCATGTTTAAAGAAATTTAACATTCTAGAGTCAGAGATTTTGAGTTTGAACTCTGTGTTCTCCAATGATTTGTACCATAAGGTAACCAAAAAATAAAATAAAACATGTTGAATTGTACCCATGCTGCCACAATTTATAAGCTTTTAGGTCAGTTACCGAAGATTTAACGGAGGCTTGTACCAATAATCTTCTATTCTTAAGAAGTGATATATTTCTTAATTGTCTCAATTGACCTATAATCTAAAATGGCTTCCTGATCAACATTCATTTATTTGTAAAATTTCTTAGTTCTTTCTCAAACACGCATAAAAGTTAATGAATACATTGATCATTCATAATTCCTTGTGAAAAAACTAAGAATTGAAGTACATATCATCAGATTTATTACAAAATAACTAAAGTTCAAACCAATAGCTTAACCTTCGATAAACCTTGATTAGTTATTCCCCAAAGGAGCGGAGATCAAGGTGTTTGTGGGCAAGCTTGAGGTCAAGATTTTTATGTTATCAAGGAGTGAGACATGAAGCTCTTGGCAATAGTAATGAAGAAGCCGAAAATTTAAAGAGGACTTCAAGAAAAATGTCTTTCTTCTCTTCATGATAGATGTCATACAGTTAACAATTTTATCTTCTATGTTTGCACAGTCTCACCGGTTTTATAGTTCCATATTCTCCTCATGAACATAGCCTATTGCTATTTTGAGCAGCCTGTTCAGCTTCTTTCATTGTTGTCATAGATGGATTTATGTCCATAGTGTTGATGTGTAGTGAGCTTTTTTATCTACTAAATACTCGTAGAGTGATTTAGACGAAACTGACTTTTCAAGATTGCTTCGGTTAAGGATTTGCTTCTTTTCAACCAATTTATCTTTGGTTTGGCAATTTGCTTAACTCTTCCTTAACATTTATAGTTTAACTCTCCCTTCATGACGCATGTCATAATGCTGTCCCTTGTATCTTCTATGTTTTCATAGTTTTTATTGTTCTTGTATTCTTCTTATGAACTTAGCCCATTAATCTCCTGAGCAGCCCGTGCATCTTCTTTCATTGTTGTCATAGATGAATTTATGTCCGTAGAGTTGATGTGTAGTGTAGTGAGCCTTTTATCTATTAGATACTTGCAGAGTGATTTAGACAAAATTGGCTATTCAGGATTATTCCTGTTTAGGAGTCGCTTCTTTTTAACCAGTTTGTCTTTGCTTTGGCACTTTGCTTAACTCTTCCTTAATATTTATTTTAGAGGATCTTCTAGTGTATGCAGCTTCACTGACTTGAATTTTTTACCTTCATTAACAGTTTGAGTTTGAAGTCTAGAAAAAACTTGACATTATCCTCTGACAGTAATTGTAAACTTTCCATTCTTTATTCTTGATTTCTTAAAAGTTTTAGTGATTTTAGAATCTATTACGCAAATCATGATGGTATAATGATAAGACACTCTCAAGAAAGGTGCTGGAGGTAATATTTGGCATGAACATGACCTAAAAAGTATATAAACAATATTTAAGTTGGCGAACTTTTCTAGCATGCATTCATTCCAGGTTAATACTCTGTCCCTTTTGCTATAGTTTTTGTTTATCTTTTTCATATATCTTTTTGATGTTATATGTTAATAGTAGTTAGGACCACATCTTTACTGTGTCATTAAAGTGTGTACCTATAAATGCTTTTTCTCATTGTGATCTTTATTTTTGTTAAGCAACATTTTTTGGTCTAATACGTCTATTGGTCATCTGTGAACTTCTTTTGAGTAGCGTCTAGAGATTTGCTTGGTCTTCTTTAAGAATTCTGCATGTTAAATTGCACCATTATAATGGTCAGCATGTCTATTCGAGCTTACAGATTTTGGCCTTCCATGCTGCATTCGTATATCTAGGATTCAGAGAAGTACAAGCTTGGCCATCCAAGCAACTTCCATTACTTGAATCAAAGCAAGACATATGAGCTAGATGGAAGAGATAGTGCTCATGAGTATCTCAAGACAAAAAGGGCAATGGATATTGTTGGCATCAATCTTGATAATCAGGTCAATTTGTTGTTAGTTCAAAGTCTCTTGAAATACCAAGATTTTCAGTTACCAACAACCTAGCTTCTTCTCCAGATATTCATAGTAATACATGAAACTTGTGTGACATTTTCAGGAAGCTATATTTCGTACTTTGGCTGCTATTCTTCATCTTGGTAATATTGAGTTTTCTCCTGGAAAAGAGCATGATTCATCAAGTATTAAGGATGAAAGCTCCAAATTTCACCTTCAGATGGCTGCTAACCTGTTCAAGTCAGTTTGTTGACTTTTACATTCAAAAATAACTAATGTGTTTTACTGTTTATCATGGTCTTATAAGATGATTTGTGATCTTTCTATCAACATTGCTCTATAGAATTATTCTTCTTTACAACTGAATATCGCGTTGCCCGCCTATATATGGACTCAGTTCTTTTAGAAAAGGAAGCCGTTAGCATTCTACCATTAAATATGGTTTTTCTACATTTTTGACTTCTTCGTTAGTCTTGTACATTGGAGTTGCTTTACTATTATCTTTTCTCTATTACTTTAAGATTATGACCTCACTTTTTGATGGTCTGTATGATATGTTAACTGAAGATGAGATTCACTAAATATCTAATCAATGGTGTAGAAGTTGATGATACATGTAAAACTAGTATTATTAGATTATGAATGACTACAATAAGAGGGACAGTGTGGTAACTGTGGTTATAACATATTAAGATTTTTGTACTAAATATTTTTTTTTGAGCTAGTTATGCAATTAGAATTTTAAATCTTAAAACCAGAGAGCTGTATCATATGGATCTAAGGAGATAAAAAGGACTTGAGGTGAAAATTGAAACGTTGAGCATAGTGGAAGTTGGTGGATCCAAAAACGGAAGGTTCAAAAGGAAATAAACTTTGGGTTACCATCCACTAAGTATTTTGTAATGCTGGACAATATAAGATGGCATGGACTTGCAGATAGGAAGCGTGTAGGAAACGCTGTTATTCTTAAGGATGTACTCAATGTACAATAGCTAAGTAGGTTGAAGTCTTGAAGCCATCACTGACATTTGTGGTAATAAATATACTTATATATTCGTTTATATATCATATATATATATGATATGAAATATATATGTATATATGTTTATTTATGTGTGTGTGTGTCTATATATGTATGTATATCCATACAATATTCTAAATTTTGTTTCTATAAAATAAATGGTGAAGCAGGACTAATAAAGTCTGGTATTGTGGGAGTTCCTGCTGCTACTGCTAATTTCTCCAGTTTTTTCTTGAAGAAAGTGAAGTGCCTTGCCATGTTACTAAATATTATGGCTATACGTATCAAACATTGCTCGTGGTCCGTTTCTCTTAAGTGTGCAATATTGTATTCTATGCAAGTGTTTCTTAGCCTGATCATAATCTTCTTGACCTACCCTTATTCTATAAGCCTAGAATCTACTTTCCAGCCATAATATTTAGTAATTTTGGCATAGTTGGTTATGTAACAACTAAATAAGCTTTTGGATTAGAAGCTATAATTCACAGCTTGTATATCAAAGGCTATCTATAACTATTGCAAATGTCCAATAGTAGTCAATTTTTTGCCAAAAAAGGCGTATGCTCAAAATTTTTTTTAAAGAATCTGTCTGCAGCTCTTTGTTTCTTTCTACACTTACCAGCATTGGCTTGATTCATGCATCTTATGATATTTTACTTGCAACTGACAAAATTGCAGTGCCACAGTTCTGCTTCTTGTTAAGCTTAGAACTTTGTCCACTTCATCCTTAATATATGCTGTAATGCAGCAATATCTAGCTACGCTGGGTCCTCTCAATTTACATAACCATTGTATCAAGAAGTGGTCAAATTTTTTACTTCTGAAAGTCTTTTGGTTTAGGTTCTCCTGTATGCTTTCTTCTTTATTCAGGAAAATTTTTATTGTCTCTGTTATTCATTTCACAACTTCAATAGCATACTTTACTTTCATATTGGCCAAATTTTACTTGAATATTCTCAATGAAATTGCATTTATAACTTTCTTTCTCATCAGGTGTGATGAAAATATTTTGCTTTCTACACTGTGCTTTCGTTCCATAAGAACATGTGATGGAAGTATAATGAAAGCTCTCGATTGTGCTGCTGCTACAGCCAGTCGTGACACTTTAGCTAAGACTGTTTATGCTCGAATATTTGACTGGTGTGCTTTGCTTTCATTTACCAAAGCTTAATATACAATGCTTTACTAAGATTTGTATATTTACGTCTTGAGTTCTCTTCTACAGGCTAGTTGAAAATGTAAATAGATCTGTTGGCCAAGACAAAAGTTCCAGGTTGAGAATTGGGTTATTGGATATCTATGGCTTTGAGTGCTTCAAAAATAATAGGTCTGACATGACTCAAATAAACTTTATGATTCTTATTGTTTTAAGTTTGCAAGCGTCAAACTATCTCAAGGTGCTGATGACTTCCATATGTATCAAGATTATGCACTGTTTTATAGCTTATATATGCATAACCTTTACATCAATGTGCAACTGATTATCTTCTTTGCTGTTATTTGGCTGTCTGCATTGTGTTGAAAATGTGCTTTTTCGCTGAGTTTTCTAATTTTATGATAATTCTTTGCTTGTGTTATTTTTACCAGCTTTGAGCAGTTCTGTATCAACTTTGCCAACGAGAAACTTCAGCAACATTTCAATCAGGTTCATTGTAATCAATTTCTTTTCAAAGCTCTTGTCTAGTCAGTAATTTGTTGTCCAGACAATCTCACTCTTTATAGGCCACCTTATGCTATCGTACTTCAGCATGTATTCAAGATGGAGCAGGAAGAATACACCAATGAACAGATTAATTGGAGCTATATTGACTTCATAGACAATCAAGATGTTCTAGATTTGATTGAGAAGGTCAGTTGCCCCCTTACCGTGTAATTATTATGTTACATTTTTTTTGCTTTAATGTTAGTGCATTATCTATTATCTTGCTTCATGCTTTAGATTAGGGATTTCCTCTGTGATTTACATTTCAGTCAATATTCTTTGCAGAAACCAATTGGTATAATCTCACTCCTGGATGAAGCCTGGTAGGAGAAGCAGTGGCTTTTGAGTCATTTCTTTAGTTTGTTTAGCTTTTCCATCCACCCCCCTGTTTGCCTCTAGATGTTTCAAGTTCTTTTGCATGCATCCCTAATTATTGTTATTGTTATTATTATTATTATTATTATTATTTTTATTTTTTCAGCATGCTGCCCAAAGCAACACACGAAACATTTTCAATGAAGTTGTTTCAAAGCTTCTCTACGCATCCAAGATTGGAGAAGGCAAAATTTTCGAAAACAGATTTCACATTGTCTCATTATGCTGGAAAGGCATGTCCTATGAACTGTGCTTGTAAGCAAGGCTATCGTGATAAACTACAGTGAAGCAATCTTTCTTCGTACTTCCATATAAGAGTTCTTTTCCTTATAGGTTCCTTATCAAACATTGTCGTTCGTTGATAAGAATCGAGACTATGTCGTTGCTGAACACCAGAATTTGTTGTCTTCTTCAAGATGTTTATTCATTTCTAAACTTTTCTCCTCAGTGTCTGAGGGACCTTTTAGGTCTTCATACAAATTTTCTTCTGTAGCCTCCAGATTTAAGGTATTTCCTTTCACTTAAGAGAGCTAACAATTGTTTTAGTCACATTTTGTTGAAAAATAGTAAATACTCTCATATGTTGCTAATTGTTGCCATTTACTTCCCTTTATTAGCATGCCTTTATAATTGCTCAATCCGTTTATCTTTTGTGAGTTAGAACCTGAGCAACTAGTTTCTATGGTTAGGACTGTTAATGAACCGAGCTTAGTTGAACCTGAGCAGCTAGTTTCTGTGGTTAGGATTGTTAATGAACTGAGCTTAGTTGAATTTGGCTTTCAATCTCTATTCATAAATGAGCTGAGCTTTGATCACTATATCCACTCTTTGTTGTTTACAAATGAACGAGCTCGAGCTCGGTTCGAGCTTAGCTCACAAACTAGCATTCAAGCCTTTGAGCTTCACATTGAGTCCATTATTGAGCTACTTAAATGAAACTTCTTGCATTCAAGAGTTGAGCTTTTAAAAATGTGTTCCAAGCCTATTTGATGAACAAACATAAAAGAGCCCTTATCGAAGTAAGTATCAACCGGCTTGTTGAAAGCATTGTTTATTTAGAACCCTAGCTATGGGGTATCTCCTACTGTATTACTTCTATAAGTGATGTCTTCAACAAAATATTTTCCCATGCACTGATTACTGTGTTCTTATTGGGACTCTGTTAACTTTTTTTGGCATCTCCCTTGTTTTAAGTTTTTCCTTTTGCTTTCTAATGTGCATTGTTTCTTCATTTGACAGCAACAACTGCAAGCCCTTATGGAGACACTGAATTCTACAGAACCACATTATGTGCGTTGTATAAAGCCTAACTCTACAAACTGTCCTCAAAAGTTTGAGAATAAGAGTGTCTTACATCAGTTAAGATGTGGGGTTAGTTCCTTTAAATGACTTTTGTTTATTTTTCCACATGTTATGCTTCCTTCTTATACTATTTGTATTGAAGATGCAACAAGAAAATAATATCTTACATTGTCTAGAAACATAAGTTGCAAGATACTAGGTCATTTTGTGGTATGGAAGCTTATATATGCTTGGGTTTACCATGCTAGTAAGACTTATGCTATTGTTAGAAATGTCATTGTACTCCATCCCTCATCTCTAAAGTTTGTGGTTTCTGATATAGCTTACTATCTAATAGAGAATATTTTTAAGGAAATGTTGAACTTGGTTATCTCCACAACATGACTTAGAGGGGCTTGCTGCTTAGTAGTATGTTTGGAATTTATGCAAATAACTTTATTCTTACTAGTATGTTTGGAATTTATGCAGATAACTTCATTCTCTTGTTGCAGGGTTTCTCTAGACTCATAAAGAGCCAAGTACCACTCCTAGTGTCTAAAATTATTCTTTAACTATGTATAAATGAAGGGTAACAATGTTAAACTTTCTTCTCTCATATCATAATCATTAAGAAGCTCTAGCATGCAGTCTCACTAAAAAGAGCAACTATTTTAAGAAGAATGAGATTAAAAAAAACTATTCTAAGAAGAAATTGTCATTGACGATGAAACAAATGTCAGTTTAGATAGGTGACACATAGAATTAGTAGCATCAATATTGTGGTTATTAGGTAGAATTACCTGTACTTTGTATTTTAGTTCTTTTTTTTAATATCAGCCTTAACCTAAATGCATTCAAAATCAAGTACATAAAGTTTACACAAAATTGCCCTCTAAAAGGATGTTACAAAACTCAATTGGGTAAGGCATTCCCTAGTCCCAGCTGATATTCTTAAAATAAGCCAGTGAAGCAATATACTTTACTGCCTTATTGGCTGCTGTTTGAACATAAATAAAGTATGTATGGAAGGCTGAGAGGAAGTCTCCTTGGTTGCCTTAATGATGTCTGTCTTGATGGTAGCTAAATTACCCTTGATCCAAACGCCATGTGCTTAAGCCTCCCATTGCTCCACTAGCCTCAGAGCCTCTGGTGCAGCAAATCTCCCAGGTGTTGTGACTGCATGAGTGGGGTCCCGAATGTCCCTATTCACAAGTAGGGAACCTTCATGGTCGCAAACAATAACACCAATGCTCGCCACACCGTTCTTGACACCTCCATCAAGGTTCAATTTAATCTAGCCTTGGGGGGGTTCCAATGTGAAACTGACAAGTTACTCGAGCTAGAGCTACTTATGGGACCCCAATTCCCCAAGTTGGGAAAAACTGAATCTTTTGATGCTTTTTCCATGGCCTACAATGCCACTACTATCGGTGACAGATGGGGGTTTCTGGTGGACCTACCTATTGTGAGCTCTCCAGATGTGTATATGGCTGTTAGTAGTATTTTGAGAAATCTATTATTGTGATCACTTAAAGCTAAGCATTGTACCTACATCAAAAAGAAAGCTGAAGGATTAGTGCCAAGAGTTCTGTTATTGGCAATAGATGAACCCTGAACTTTGGCCAAAAGTTGCTTCAGGGGGTTCGAGTAGAAGCCCATCGATTTCTATGGTTCACCCTATTGTTTCTATTCAACCTCAGTTTCTCAATGCAACAAACTCAAGATTTTGTTGAATACATGCACAATGAAGTGGTAGTCTGGCATAATATGATCCAAGTTCTCATTGTCACAACCCCAAGGGTAGAGGATATTCTGTGTGATTCCTTTCCTTTGCAGCCATTGAAAAGTAGTTATTGCTCCTCTGCAAATGTGCCACAATAATAACATAAGGCGAGGTTGAGACTTAATTCTCCAAACCTAGCAATCCATTTCTTGTTGATGGGAGAATAAATCCTTTGTAAAGGGAGGAAGTTGGGGCCTTGAAGGATTCAGATTTACACCATACCAACTCGTCCCTTTCTTTGTGTTCAGCTTGAGGTTATCTAAGAATATGTTGAGCCAATTATCTCTAAACAACTTACTGATTTTGCCTTCATTCTAGTTGCTATTCTCCAAGTGGAGTTCCCCAACATAACGAGTTACGGTATTGAAATTTTCACAAGCGTCGGCCACTTGGATAGGGTTATAGGTTCCAACCAAGAATCCTCCAAGAATGAGCATCTATTACCTTTACCAACTCTCAAGATGGTGTTAGCATGAACAGTGTTCCGGCCTTGGCAAATAAGGCTCTACACATAATAGTCTCCTCATCTAACCTCAAAGGTGTCCACTCGTCCTCCATATTTTGCATGAAAGCATTGCATCCATAGGGCTGTATGCAGTGCTATTGCATGAGTAGGGCTGTAATATACTGAAGTAATATCTCATACTGCAGAATCTTTTCATAATATCCATATATTGTTCTCTGTGTAGCAAGTTATGTTTTCCAACTTTTTTTGCAGAATTCTAATGGTAAATCTTTCATGGTACCATGATAACAGATTGGTGAATATGAACTTTTTTGACAAAAAAGGGAATGCCTTGTGGTGTGATTGGAGTCACAATTACAATACCGTAAATAATATCGTATTGCAGCACTTGACATTAAACAGAATGTTTCTTGAGAAAGAATAATGAAGCCATCCTGAATATTTTTTATTGAAATGAGAATATTGATGATAATGGCCAGGATAAGTAGTATAGATTTTCACTCGTGGAAATAAATAGAAACCCAATAATGCCTATTTATGGCTCTGAAATTTCATATCTTAATGGATCCCTCCACTTATGCTATGGAATAGGCAAAATATGATCTTTAGTTAAACTCTTTACATCTTATCAAAAAATATGTGCAGTGGTGTGAATCGTTGTGGGCTTCTTTTTTGACTGATTGTGCATGACATTGTTCGAGTTCGAAAGAATCAGGTTGATGTTCTAATCAGCTTTCCAAGTCTTATTTCTGACTAGTACTTATTTGTTGGCTATTGTTGCCATTTCTTTGCTTTTATATTCTCTAGTATATACCTTTGTTCAATATCAGCTTCAGCTTGTGTACAGGGTGTTCTTGAAGCTGTCAGGATTAGCCTGTCTGGATATCCAACTAGGAGAACTTATTCTGAATTTATTGATCGCTTTGGAATTCTTGATCCAAAACACACAGATCACAGGTATATGCTAGCACAAAAACTTCTGTTTCATGGAAACATTCTTTATTCTTCTTTGTTTCTTAAGGAGAGTTATATCCATAAGTATGGCCATTCAAATGTTAGAGCTAAATAGCTCAAGTTGATAGTTTCTACCCAGGATTCATTTCTAATCCTAAACCTGCACTCTGAAAAACTATACTTATACCTTTTGTAGAAAAACTATAATTATAAACTTCCTTTATAATAATTATACTTGTAACCTTTCATAGAAAAAAACTATACTTACAAACTTCCTTTACAAAGCACATCCTATGCAATGCCCTTGGGGAATTATTGCTAGACATTTCAACTTTGCAAATGTTAGTAAAGGTTAATTTGCACAAGATATAGGCCAGTGCATACGCAGTTGTCGGGTCCTAAGTCCTAGATGAGAAAAGTAGAGAGTTGTGTTAGGTTGTTGACAACTAGCATAAAAATTGTCAAATAGATGCAGCATGAATCTCTTAAGAAATTACAATGAAGTTAGGGCTTTCCCTATAAGTGAAATGTTGTGTTGCCTCAATATAGTGAAAAGTGTGCAAAGGCCTCTATTTAGGTGCTTTGGTGTCGTGATAAGTGAGCAAGTGTTCCTTCATCATGATGGATTTGAGTAAGGAAGCAACTCCAAGATACTAAAATAAGACTAGGAACTTGGAATATAGTCACCATTATAGAAAAGTTATTTTCAGTGGCGATTATGACAATAGTATTGATCTGAGTAAGCTTAGAATCTAAAAGAAAAATAGAAATTGCTCTTATATTTAATGAGTTAATAAAGTTAAAGTTTTGGAGGTTTTAAAAAGATAAAATGTAGAAAAACAGTAAGATCGAATGACATTCTAATATATATTTAGAAATGCATGAGAGTAAAAGGAGTTTCTTAACTCATCAGATTGTTCAATATGATTTTAAAAACTCAAAGAATCTAAATAAATGAAAAAATAGTACATTAGTACTTATTTATAAGAACAAAGATGCGATAACTGATTATGCTAGATATAGAGAAATTAAATTAATAAGTCATATTTTATAAATTTAAGTGCGGATGATCAAGCATAGATTATATCATATTTCTAAGATATCGTATAGCCAATTAGGTTTTATATTAGGTAGATCTACTATAGAAGATATTCATTTGTTGGGAGGTTTAATGGAGAAGTTTTCTGCATTTGGTTTTCATTGACTTAAGAAAAAGCTTTTGAAAAAATTTAAGGGATGTGTTTTGAAGAGTTTTACAAAAAAAGTGGTTTATTTTTCTTACTTTCAAATTATTAAAAATATGTGTAAGAAGATTGTTACTAGATTTTATGTCTAGTATTCGAATACAAAGGAGTTTGACTAAGTATTTTTCTATTACAGTTGAACCATATTAATATCCAAGTTTTAAGTTTAACGGTCAAGATGATATTACATGCCAAATTAAAATTCAAATTCAATTGATTAAAGCTAATTGGAGATTTCCTTATTAATTGTATCCAAATTTGATTTGATTTGATTCACAATAGATTTGAGATATATGAAGACCTATTATATTTGGAATTGATTTTATTGTAATAAAATTAATTTCATAATTTTTTAGATTTATTTGTCATTTTATTTTTAGCATTTATTTATCATTGTATTTTCAAATTTCGTTAAGCGGTCGCCTAGCATTGTATTAGATTTGAGTGATTATTGATGAATGAAATTTGGGTTGAGTGTTTGAGTTAAATCCTGATAAAGAGAAGGGTATAACTAGCCTTAGGTAAGAATCTTAAAATAATCTAGTTATCTTTTTAAAAACAATCTTTCCACTATTCTCAGATATCTCATCCTCTCCTCATTTCTCTCTATGAACTCAACACTAGTGAGCACCTCAACTTCCCATCACCTCACGCTCGTCCTCCGACCGCGCAGTTACCGCCGCCCGCCCTTGACATCCCGCAACCTTACACGCAAGTAGGCGACGTGAACATAGCGCATGCCCGTGTGCAGCCCACACGAAGGGACGTGCATGCTCGAGTAGCACCCGCACATGCATGCAAGCAATCCTTCCTTTTCCTTCCCTCGGTCAACCACATAGTTTTGCTCGGTCGATCCCATCGGTCTGCTCTACCCTTGCCTACAAAGCCTGAACCAATCAGGCCATGTGAATTCTGCTTGGAGTTCGCCACATTAGAGTCATTGCATCTGCACCCAGCGACCGCGTTGCCTACCTACATCATAACAAAGCCCGTGCTGACTTATTGGAATTTAGATTGCTCCAGTAAAGGTATAATCCTTTCTAAACCATCTAACTGCTAATTCTAGACTCATTTGAAATTATATTGAGCGACTTTGATTATGTAATTTGCCTCTAATCGCGTGACCGTTCATTTATTTGAGCAAAAATTACTGTTGGATCTAAGTATAAGATATTTACCCTAATTTCTGAACCTTAGATCCGATATATTGAATTTAACTCGATTGTTCTAATCTAATTGATAATTTTTTATTTATCATGATCAAATTTAATTAAATTTTTAAATAGTTAATTTGCTAGATTTAAAAAAATTTATTTATCATATTATATTTTAGAACATATTTTGAGCTCAATTAAAATAATTTATTAATTAATTTTGTTGATTATAAATTTTAAATATCATTTTTATTTTTGTCCCACATTAAATAGTTTTCATCTTAGTAAATTTAAAATCAAATATATGGAGCGCAAATTTAGTTAAGATAACTAAGAAGATCACTCGTTTTGATAGCTTAACCACTAATTGTCACAAAATAATAATATGAGAAATGAGTATATCCATAAGAAGGCTGAAGTAGTCTTAATTGAGGATATGCTCAGAATGAATCGATTTAGATATCTTGGACATAAATAGTAAACTGATAGAAGCTTTAATAAGGAGAGTTGAGTTGTTGGATCTTGCCCGTATTAAAGGAGAAAGATGAAGACTGAGAAAGATTTGTCAAGAAACTATCTTACATACTTGGAGCTAAATGAGCAGTTTCTATTTAATAGAGTGCAATGAAAACAAAGGATGCATGTAGTTGACCTCACCTAGTGGGATGAAAGCTTGGTTGTTGTTGTTAATATAGGTCAATGCCCGTGATTTATTTTCATTTGTCATGCTTCTTTTTGGCATAATACATTTCTATAATCCTTTTTGTTTGTCTTGCGCAAGTTTAAAGCAAAAGGCGTGTTTTTGTTTATTTTGAGCTTTCAACTTGCAGGATTGATGAAAAGGCCTTGACTGAGAGAGTTATAAAGAAGTTGCAGCTCAAGAATTTCCAAGTATTCTTTTTTACCTTTCTTTCGGGGATCCTCTTTAAGTCATTTCTTTCAATGCTATATAAATGAGGAAGCCTTTTCTTTTTTTGCACTTTTTTTGTTTGTTTGCAAATGTTACTTTTAATAAAATTGAAGTAAACTTAGATGAGCATATTTTTTATTGAAAGTTATGTATGATGTGAAATAAAGTTAATTATTATGTTGGGAGGTACGAGGAATGCGATTAAGTTAGTTATTATTTTGGTACGTGTGTAGGATGTGAAATAAATCAATTTTTTATTTTAAAATATGTGTATGATGTGAAATATAATTAAATTTAATATTAAAATATATGTATGATATGATATGCTAGGTTAAAGTTAATAAATTTTTTTTTTCAAAGATGGAAATAAGGTTAATTTTAATTTAAGTAGACAAACACATTTTTATGTCTATACTCTAAGGCAGCTCTATTTTTGAATTTGATCAGTTTTGCTATTTTGTATACCATGCATGTGATTACCAAATACATTTACATGAACAACTTTTTTGGTTGGCAGAATTCTGATTTAACTTAAGAGCAGCTCATCCATCAATCAATATCTATGTGTGCATGTAACATGTGTCATGATACCAACGAGAATAGTCTTCATGCATTATCTAGAAAGATTAGTATATATGTCTATGAAACTGTCACAATGACAGAATAGGGGAGCTTATCATAAACTTGGCATGGTAGCTTAAGGATAATATTCAATCTTAGCAATGACATTTAAATTTGGGGAAAAGAATTTGTACTTCTCTTCCTTTTGGATTTTCTGTAATTGTTTCCTCTATTAAACTTGTCAAGTGCTTATTTATATTTATTTTACTGAAAGTACGATTTGGTTTTTACCTATCTATTTAAAAATAAAACAATATGATTAGACCAATGATAACAAAATCAATTTATATTTTTCCAAAATGCCATTGTTGTATGGGAAATATGTGGCATTACTACATGTACAAGAAAGCAAAAAAAGACACTTCATAAAATATTTACCTTTTCATTGTGTTTTCCTTTTAACTGTAAGTTAACCATCTTACTTGTTGCAAACTGTTACTTGTTCAGCTTGGGAAAACCAAGGTCTTCCTTAGAGCTGGTCAAATTGCAGTTTTAGATGCACGGCGTAATGAGATTTTGGATAAGGCTACAAGACTTATTCAGTGTTTTTATCGATCATATGTCGCTCGTAGAAGGTTTGTTATGAGGAGACGGGCTGCTGTTAAACTTCAGGCAATTTTTCGTGGTATGATGTTTTACCCTCCATATGTGATTATCTATGACAATGGTTTAATTGCCTCAAGGTTAATCCATAATTATTTTTCTAACAACTTTGAAAGTTTAATCCAAAATATTTTTGTTCTCAAGTTCTTAAATTAGGACTATTGATGAAACCTGTTAATTTTGGTGTATTAGTGCTAGCGATCTCTCATTTTAAGTTATAATGGGATGTCATTTGCATAACAAGAATGTCTAGGATGGAAAGGTCTTTTCTGATTTGCATTACAAGCTTTTTGTGTTATTTATCATCATGAGGCCTATAAATGTTAAAATCGTGAATTCTGAACCTGCCTGATCTTCCTCTGTCATATTTTAGAAGGCTGTTTTATTCTACATCTTATTGATGCACCCCTCTCCCATGAATATTACTGTATGTCTTTTCTCATACTATCTTTTTGCTTCCTAGGGTATTGGGAGCGAGGAATATATAAAATGAGAAAAGAGTCTACTGCTGCTACTTTAGTTCAGAAGTACCTCCGTACATGGATATTGCGTCGTACTTTCTTGCATCTCTATTCAGTTGTTCTTCATATTCAGTCTTGTATCAGAAGATTTTATGCCATGCAAAAATTACTACATATGAAGGAGCAAAAAGCTGCTGTGACTATACAGGTCCTCCAAAAAGCAAACAAAAAAATTAAATGTTCGAATTTCAAAAGAAATTAAATTTTAGATCTTGGCCTTGCGCTGTTTGTTATGTCTGTTTTAAGTGGTGTTGCCTGTTATCTTGGCAATAGTTGGCCATTTGTTTATGTATTAGTGTTTTTAGGTTTTATCATATTTTATTACATAAAATAGACTCAATCTAGGTTTGTATTTAATTGACTCACAAGAATACAACAACCACCAAGCTTTTATCGTATTGGTGCCAGCTACATAAATCCTTTATTTTCATTGCACTCTATCAAAGAATAGCTCATTAATTCAAAGTATACAAAGTCATTCCTTATAATTTTTTATCATACTTTTTTGGTCTTTCTCTTCCTTTTCTTACATGGGCAAGATCCAATAATCTAATTCTCTCAAGTTTGAAAAAATAATTTCAAAAATAATCCAACTCTCCTTATTTAAGCTTTTGTTGGCCTACAATATATATGCCCAAATCATTTAAGTTGATTCTCTCTGAGTTTATCCTCAATTGCTTATGAATGTACTCATTTCTCATATTTTCTTTTCATGTATACTCACCCATTCGGAAAACACAAATTGAGGCAATTGTACACAGTAAACATTGATGTTATTTGGATTAACATTTGGAATGTCAACCTATTTATGATTTTTGTAAAATATCCCTTTCTGTGAAGCTCCTAAAAATAGAACTTATTTACTTTTTGGTCTATGTTGATTGCCAAACCAAGGCTACTATGGTTTAACAAACCTGAAATCTCAGTCTTTTCAAGTAATTCTATGATCTCTGTGTTCACATGTTATGCATTTCCATGGTTACATCTGTTTCTAGCATAATTGTTTCTGATGTAATTGAAGGTGGATGTGTTCCATGTACTTGTGTTCATGCCTTTGATCTTTATATAGCATTGCCGAGAACTATAATTTTCTTACTTGTTACCGTTCTTTTCCTGAAAATTTTCCATTAGTTTCTTTTCAATTGGCTGTTTTTTTAGGTCTTTAATTTTGATAGTAGAAAGCATCAGTCTAATTTTCTTTTAATGAAAGGCACATTGGAGAATGTTTACAGCCTGCTTACAAATTCAGAAGTATAGAAACAGTGCAATATCCATTCAATGTTCATGGAGACGAAAGCTTGCAAGCAGGGAGCTTCGGAGGCTTAAATTGGTATGAACAATCTGGTTTTTGTTGTTTGAATTTAAATGTTCATCACTTGCTTTTGTTATATATTGTATGCTTTTTCACTGTTGCACGATAGCTCTCAACGCTATAGTTTCTTGATATTGTGGAAGTTGCATATGTGCTTTTACTGTTAAATAGCTTGATTGTTTTAGCTGCACCTCAATTTAAATTATTCTTGACCTATTGCTTGTTTGTAGCTTATGTTCTGACCATAGAAATTAGATCCAGGATTTGACCCTATTTAGGCTACGTTTGGCAGCTTTTTGAGGAGAAAAAACAAATGTTTTTGAAGTTGAAAGCTGCTTTTGGTAAATCAACTGTGAAAGAAATTTCAGCTTTAAAAAGCTATGGCAGAAAGCTAAAAACATTCTTTTTGGGACAACTGCTTTTTAAAAAGTTGTTTTAAATAATTTAAAGTAGATTAATGCTCATGTATTTCATATAATGTTTCATAATATCTCAAATAGTTGTAATAATAATAATTAATAGTTATATAATTAAAATAATTATATCATATAATTAAAAATAATTATGATATAGTTTCAATAAATATATAACTAAAATATTTATAGTTATTATATATAGTTACTAATTAATGATACATTTCAAAATTTTATCAATAATATACATATAATTATTATATTTAATATTAGTGGTAATTTTATTCAAGCTCCGGAGTTAGATCCTCGATTTTACGTACGTCCATAAAAATAAAAATATACTGTCTGGGTTTCTCTTGCCCAAAATATTTTCTACGTAGATTCTTTTTGATAGGTTCTGTTAAGTTTGACCATTAAGTTGTTTAAAAAACTAAAAATATTTGTTTGAATATTAAAAGTACTATTATAGATTAGGATATAGAGAAAAATAAAAATTGAGGTTAAAATATCAATTAAAAATACTTAAACATATTTACAATATTTAAATATGTATTTTTAATTTTTTGAAATGACAATTTTAACGATCAAACTTAACGAAATCCATTAAAAATTTGTGCAAGAGAGATCCAGTTGACAAGTTTTTATTTTTGTGGACCCGTGCTAAATCTGTTAGAGGCCCGAATGGAATTACGCTTAATATTATATCGATAATTAAATATATAAAATCAAATTAATTATATATGAAATAATATATATAATAAAATATATTGACAAAATACATATCATTATTTATCAATATTATATATAATTAAAATGGCCATGTATATGTTCAATTTTGTCAAAAGCATCTATTGGCAGTATAGCATAATAGTTTCTACCAAACGGTTCTGCTTGTGTTAGCAAATTTTAATAGCAGTTTATCAAACAAAAAAACCAACTTTATATGACAACACTTTGCCATAAAATTTAGTGTTTTTTTGCATGGCTAGCATTCTCCCCCTAAATGTTGTTTCTCATTACAATTTGCATTTGTTCTTAGTTATATTGTTTCATTTTATTTTTATTTCTTTTGTGACTTAGCATCATTTACAAAAGACACGTTTCGTGTGGCATGCTATTTTTAAGGCTTGTGTGGCTGTGGCCGGTCCTAGAAAGAGCACCATTAATGACAAATGTTATTTTATTTTAACTTCTTTATTCTACTAAGTTTTTTTTCCCAAGTTTCAAAAAAAGGGTATGTTTTTCCAATACGTATGAAAATAATCTCCTATCATTTGTCAAATATCTTTTAAAATATGCTATTTGCCATATGCTTGAAGATTATTTATGGTGGCTGATTTTCATCTACCTTTCCAATGCTGAGCTTCTAAATACAATGATTATATCCTTCTGTCTGTGCCTTCTAGTTTATCTCATTATTGTATGTTGTGACATTAAAAGTTCTGTGCTTTGCATCACCATTCTGCAGATATATTATTTAGTACAATTTCTAATTTCTTTTTTAGTAACGGAATCATAATTTTCATTTCTAAAACATCCATGCAATATTCACACAATTATTTGCAGTCTTATTGCCTATCCTTAATGCTCTGTGAAGTCTTGAATGCCTATTAGAAAGTTTGTGCAATTTCTTCAGCTACTCATCCTTTCTTCCCCTTTTAAAAATTTTGTAGGCTGCAAATGAAGCTGGCGCGCTCCGTGAAGCTAAAAATAAGCTTGAAATAGAATTGGAAGATCTTAAATTACGTTTAACTTTAGAGAAAAGACTACGGGTAAGCTTCTTTTTAATGGCTGTTTTCATCTTTTTCTTTTCCTTTTTGAAGTATCTTAAAACTATTCCTTTTACTTTCATGTCTGTATGTTGTTGACTAACATATATTCTTCGTAGGACAGCTTTAGGTTTTACAGTTTGTGCATGTTCTTTGTAAGAAGCCTGAAAGTTAGGTTGAATTTTAAGGGAGATAATGACCATTAATCACGGATGATCGTATGAGGGAAACTCGGACTGTAAAAGTGTAAAGGCCAATTCAAAAGTGTTTATAGCCCTATCCACCATATCCTGAGATTAAAGTAAATTGCCTTACAAACAATTTACACAGGACGTGCTTGTGTTGGCCAGAACGCCTGTCTAGCCCTCACATGTCAACAACAGGTGCCCCATATAAGTAGGGGTATCTACCATTCCCCCAATAGTTAGACATGATCCCAGATTATGACAAGAACTTTAGCGTCCATCTATGAAACTGATCAGTGAGAAAAGCTCCAGTCACCCACCCCAATATGTGCATTTTTTGTACCATGCCTCTCTGGTTGTAGAAGTCAACTAATATTCTATCAATAGTTTGAGATATGACAAGTTTATGACAAGAAATTTAGTAGCTATCTGTGAAAGCAATATGATTCGGAAAAGCTCCAGCCATACACCCTGCATAGCACAGCAGACTATTGAAAACTACAAGCACAGGCTGAAGGCTTCATAATTTAAAATTAATTTTATTGTTACAAATTTTTTAAAATATTAACCAATTAAAAATAAAATAAAATAAAAAATTAAAATATAATTAAAAATTAATTATAAAAATCTTTGAGTAATTAACTCTTAAAATTTTTTTCTTTCCACACATCTAAAATTTTTTAAAATTTTTAAAGATATATTCCAACCAAATAAAATTTTAAAATAAATATATATATACTATTGAAATTGATGAAAAAAATTGTCAAATTTCATATTTTTTTGCCAATAAAGATCATATAGATCAAAAAGCAGTCATTTTACAACTTCATGGATTAAAATCTTGATTTTAAAAAATCAGGATTTGTTTTTGATGAGAAAATTAAGATCAATTTTAAAGCGTCATCCTAATCTCAGAAGCCGATGTAATTTACACTTTAAATTTGATTGTGTGAAGGCCAAAGCCAGTGTTTTTCTTGAATCAGCTCCATGTTTTGTGTGAATTTGTCCTGACAGTTGATTTTAATTTCAGTTGCCATTAGAACAAGTACTATCCATGTTATTAGAAAGTTAACTTTGGTATAACTTGAATAGGAAATTTCATACTCTTTTGGGTTTTCTATAGGAAATAGTTTTGCAATATGATCATGCAAATTTGAAACCCTGCAATAAAAATAGTGTACATATACTTAACTTGATTTTAATTTCCATGTTTTCTATTCTGTATTGTTTCTATATATATTTACTTTCTGTTTTTCTCTCCATTGCCATTAAAGTGTAAAATGTGATTCCTTTATGGAAATATCCGGAGATGTGGACATACTTTTATGGTATCTTTCTTTGAATTGTTTCCATTGTAAAGAATGACACTTTTTGTTATCACTGATCCACTTTTTGTTTTTTTCATTCTATTCCCATTTTAAGAGTTAAACAGCAAGAAACATGCAAATGCTATCTCCACAGCATCTAACTTTATCTGTTGGACTATATAGTATTACATTTATAATTAATTATAAAGATCTCATTACATTGTTTTATTAACATGATGAGCCCATACTGAAAAAAGGTCAATTAATCAGCTGTTGATTGATTTTTTTTCCTATATAAGAGCAACCTAATTTGTAAGGAAAATCAAAGGCAGACATCCATATAGCTTGGTTTCGTGGGGTAAGTGTCCTATTGTGATGACGGACAAAATTCATGTTGCCAAATGGCTAAGGAAACTTCTTATTAAAACTTTTAGCATTTTACCTAATCATATGTGCCTTTGTGCAAGAGCCATAAATGATCATAAGGTTGAATAGTTGATTGAATTTTGAGTACCTATAAACCACAACTTATGCAACAATGTTTCCATAAAAAAAACTTGTCTAACAATGTTTGTTTTTCCTTGTACACCATTGGTTCTTTTTAGATTCTAGTTGTCTGTCATTCTATTGTTCTTTTTTTCATCACAAAAAGATTTTTTTCATGAACGGTGGATTGGTTTGTTTTTTTATGGAAGCACAGTGGAATTAATCACTATGATATTCTCCATGTTGGACATTACCAGTGGAAGATATGCATTTTTTAATTTGTTTATCGAGCTCAAGGTTTATATAAGCTGCCACACTAGTTAACTTTGTAGCTGATTTCACATTGTGATTTAAAATATTCATCACTATGTTGTTTGGCCGGTGCCTAATCTAAGGAAGCATGATACCACCTTGCAGGTAGCTAGTGAGGAATCAAAAACGGTGGAAATTTCAAATATGCAGAATATTTTGGAGGCACAAAATGCTGGTGTAAACTCAATGAAATTGGCATATAGGGATGAGCAAAATAAGAACAAGTCTCTTCAAGAGCAGTTAGATTTAGTTTTGAAGGAAAACAAAGACTTGCATGTGAGACTTGCCAAGATGGAAGAACTTGAAAAGAAGAACTTAGTTCTGAAGGTATTATATTTTTCTATTCTGAATTACTATCACATACTATATGCAAGGTTTTCAGAACCGGACCGAAGATCGAACCGGTCAATCGACCGGTTCATGGTTTTATCGGTTCAACCGGTTGAACCGTGGTTCAACCGGATGACTTAATAATTACATTATAATTAAATATAAATTTTCTAATTGTAAGATTAATTTTTAAAATATGATAAAAAATATTTTGAACAAAAATAGTACAACTAATTTAAAAAATTTAATACTACAAGAAATATATAAAAAATTAAAAATTACAAAACAAAACGAATATAATTACTTTTCTTGTCAATTTGTTATTCAAAATACTTTGTCTCTTTTATAACAATTTGAAATAAATTCATGATAAAAAAATAATAAATTAGCTAAACATCCATTATATAAAATTATTATTATTCAAAATATAGCATCAATATTAAAATATTAATGCCCAAATATTAATGTATAAAAATAAAATAAGAAGCTCAAATAATAATTCTGGTTTGTCCGGTTTGTCCGGTTTGGCGGTTGGACCGGTTTTTACCGGTTCAACCCGGTTTTTACCGGTCCAACCCAGTTTTTTCTTGATTTCGGTTCTAATATTGAACCAGACTGGACCTTGGGCCGGTTCCCGGTTGAACCGGTCGAACCGGCCGGTCCGGTCCGGTTCTGAAAACCCTGACTATATGGTGTTGGCATAAATTTCAATGAGAAAATATAGCAATCACGTTTGTTTAAAAACTGCAGAAATGTCTATATAGAAAACTTGTTAATGATTCAAGGTTCAACAAATCAATCATTTGGTTCTGCTGGCCTTGTGCCAGCCGAAATTAGCATTCCTCCAGACGAAGTTTCAGTGTCCTTGTATCTCTTAACCTTCTAATCAGAACGTTTGCTTTTAGCTTCTATCTTTGTTCTCTTTCTTCTCTATCATCCTTTCCTCTCTTCTCTTCTATCTCTACCTGATTTTCTTCTTTACCTCTTCCCATTCTTTCTTTTCCTCTAGTAGTTCTCTCTTAACCTTTTCCACTACATCAAGAAACTAAAATTGTAGAATGGAAAATTGGTTTTATTTGTTTTCACTTAAAAGGGCTCTCTAATATCATTGTTGGCCAATTGTGATGTTCTCTTAGCCCAGTGGAGAAGAAGCTTGCCTAAGGGGTTTCAAGTTTGAACCATACTATCATCATAATTTTCAAGTATGGTGGGAGAAAATTGTGGTGTCCAAGGGTAAAATAACATATATATATATATATATATATAATTCAATGTTAACAATGTTGAAAATATAGCTATTGCCTAAGCTGTTGGACTAATCTTGTCATATAGTATTATGTTACATTTTAAAATGACATTAGCCAAACTTTGATTCGTTGATTTTTTTTTTTTTGTATATCAAGCTCAAAATCTCATTTATGTCTTTGCTCAATGTCCTATTTGGTTCGCTACTATTTTTGTGGCATTTTTTAATTATGGCTTGATAATTTGTGTAATGTGAAATATAGTTCACTATTATATTAAGATTTGTGTTAGGTGTAAAACAAAGCTGATGATTATGTTGAAATGCATGTAGGATTTGAAATACTTTTTTGTTTATATTAGAATTTGAATAAGATATGAAATAATATTATTAATTGTGTTGGATTTGAAAGATGAGTGAATGTTTTTAGCCATGTCTAATATAGTCATGAGCCAAACAAAAAGGTATTCATTATTTTCTTCGGGTCAAATCATATTGTTGATGTTTGAATATCTATGCTTAACATTCATTGAACTCGAATATGCCTCATCCCTAAATATTAGTTAGTTTATTTGTGGAAAATGAAGTATCTGTTAAAATGAGTATTTGTTCTATGACTTGCTACATTTATGACATGAGTTGTTATTTTGCAGTTTACATGCTGCGTACAATAGCATTTAATGTTGCCTTTTCTTGTCTGATAAATACAATGTATGGTGCCATGATCCTTAAGATTTTAACATGATAATGGTTTTGACTTGATGTTTCTTGATGGATTTGGAATAGTAGGTACATAAATGGTTATTTATGATCAGTATGAAATTACTAATGCAGACAAGACATAAGGGATAGATGGTTGGTTGTTACATTTTGATACTTCTTTGATTCAGGCTAGTCCATATAGCATTAAATGTGTTTTAAATATATCTCTTCTTTTCCTTTCAAAATATATCTTTTCTTTTGAAATGCTTAACTGCACTTTGGTGAGGTTTCTTTTAACCTATTTATTGCATAATTGACCTTGAAGTAACAAGTTATCTAATTACAAAAGTTGTAGATATCATAATTTTACATCAATTAATATACATTGAAATGTTTCAAATAGGTACACTATTTCACATGTTAGTTCTTACAAGCATCCTGAATTTGAATTTCTGAAAATAACACTTAGTTAAATAGAACTTCAATGGTCATTCCCTTAATATGTTGCACACTTGAATACCATATAACTACCTTTCTTGTTGAAGAAAGATAAAGTTGTCATTAAACATCTGTGTTCTGTCTGAATTTTAAATATGTTGTTTTTATGTTTTCTTCCAGAATACTTTGGAATCTCTCACCGAAAGCAACCTTGAAATGGAGCAAGAACTTCTGAACACCAGAAAATACAGTCATGACACTGTGGATAAATTGCAGGATGCGGAAATAAAATTTTTACGACTTCAGCAGTACTTGCATAAGTATGTTTTTGTCCTTTTAGCATTTTCTTTGAGAATGTATAACATACTTTGGAAAATATAGTGGAATTCAATTGAACTTTGAATCATTTACTAAACCTCAGTGATATCCTTATTTTGGAGTTTGTAGGGTGGGTGGGTTTTATATAAATTTTGAAATAACCTAGGGATTAAGGGAGATCGGATCGACCTCGAGTGACATATTTTTAACTAATCAGCTAACAACCAAAATGCTCAATTCCTTGGGTATAGCCCATTCCCTTAGTATATCGAAATAGTATCATTTCCTTGTAGTGCCTGTATGTACTTTAATAACTATTCCCATGACTGGAATCTCTAGATGAGCCATCACATCCAGTATGTAAAATTCCTTCTAACATATTAATAAATTGCCATTCATGAAAAATATTCCAAGGATTTTGCTCGCTATGGGAGGCAACATGTGAGGCAGCCTAATTTTCTTTCATTGGAAAGGGAGGGTCATGAGAGGAGGGTATGAATCAGATTATTGTTTTGTTTATAATTGCATCTTATGGTTGAAACTTTATCAGATTCTCTTGCTATGGCCATATCTAGTCAATACGACCCAAATAGTCCTGTTTATTTCTTACTTGCGCCAAACCAGATGTTGACTCATGACCAACTCTGTCCCATGGTTTAAGTTTGTTATTCAACCAAGTTTACATATTGGTAACATTTTCATCAAGAAATTGACAGCTCCTAATACCAGTCTTTGAATGTCTGGATCAATTTTTTAGTAATTATTATACTTTCCTTGGAATTGAATGTCATGTTTCTCATTTTGTCCACTAGGCCCCGTTTGTCTAGGAGTTTAAAATTAACCTGGTTTAATTTTAACCAGGCATATCACATCACACGTAAAATTTAATATTAAAAATTAAATTTATTTCACATCCTACACATATTACTAAAATAATAATTAACTTATATCACATCTCTCACATATTCCAATATAATAACTAACTTTATATCACATCTCTCACATATCCCAACATAATAACTAACTTTATTTCACCTAATGGTTATGTGTTACCTCATCGGCTCCTTAAAAATTATTCTGAGAGCCTTGAACAAAAAAATGCTTGAAAAAAATGCTTGAATATCCTTAAAATTTCCTTTTCATCGGTGGAATTCCATCATTTATCCTTAAAATTTCCTTTTCATCAGTGGAATTCTATCATTCTTTGGATGAAATTTTGATTATGTGGATATGGGTTGAATGCAATTAGGCATGGACCGAATATTTCTCCTGTATTACTCCTGCCCCTAATTCCTTAATACTTTTATTGGGAGAGGAAATCTACATTGACTTCTTGGAGTTTATACAATCATACCTTGGGTTGTTGAACTCAAGATAGAATTATGAAGCTTCTAGTCTTGACATCAAATCCTGACCATGCTAAGTCGAGTAGGCAGTCCAGAGGAGAGTCTTACATTGGATGGGACTAACTGGTATGACTTGATGACACATCTCTATTTAGTGCTTGAGCATGTATAAGCATCACAAATCCTGTGATTCACGACACTACTTCACATGATCTCAACCATTGCCCATGATGCCATGTTGGGTGGACATGTGAAGAATTGTGCTTCTTGTAGATGGGTTGGGCACCATGAATATTGAAAGGGTGGAAGACATGCAACATTGGTGGGAGGGAAATTTTAGCTAATCTTAACTAGAAAATTTTACGTGAAAATTGGATTGACTTATGACTAAAATTAAAAGTCAAAGATTTAAAGATTCAAGCATCCTCACCCAAGTACTTGGCCCTTCCCTTCGTGGGATATCGATTCGTTTACTTACCTAATGTATTCTTCATTCTAAGAGTTTAAGGTTTATGGATATTACTCTTAAGGTTGAGAACGATCCGAGTTCAAGTCGAACCATTTAAGGCTCGAACTCGGATCGATGGTTTACATAGAGGATCGAGCTCGACTCGAAGCTCGAATCTAACGAGGTCAAGCTAGCTCGGCTCAAAAATTTTCGACTTCGAGCCAGCTTGAATAATGATCGAGCTGGCTCGTTCATGGATTGTGCTAGCTCAAAAAATACATAATATTACATTAAATGTTTTTAAAATAATTAAAACACATTTAAAAATTATATATGAACAAAATATCATTATAGATAAAAATTCACTTCACAAAATAAAAAAATTATACTTTTATTTCCAAAAATTATTATAATAAGCACAATACATGTGTACAAATACAGAATTCTGTAATATTACAACATGAAAAAATTTTAACCTTTGTATTTCCACTACAAAGTACTACGCAGAAATAATAAATAGTTTTTGATAGTTGCAAGTCGCATTCCGTAAAACTTCAAGTAGCCTCAATAATACAATGCTAGCAATGCTGCAATTGTTTATATTCTCAACCCTCAGTAATCACAGCAACCAACGATCCAGCACGCAACAGCAAATATAAAACCTATGAAAAAAGTAAACCACCAAAGAAAACAAAAGGTCTAAAATCATATAAAATTTGATATTTTAAAGTCCCTTAGAAAATCTGTAAAATTGATAATCTAAGTTTGCATTTATACAAAATCAGCTATTATTGCTGCATATCAAATATGAAGCCTTAGCAATTAGTGCAAGTATCTGTTCATTATACATTTTATTTTATGAATATCATTGTAATGTGAAGCATATATAATTGCATTAGAGGCCATATGCAGCAAAACAATAACACCAAAATGTAGGAAGTCTGTGGACTCAACCAATTAGCCATTCAATCTTTTACAGAGTTACATCATAGGGAACAATCTCAAATCTCTAACCCAAGTAAAGAAAATAAATAAATAAAATAAAATCAATCAGTGAATATTTATCTAAATAAATTGAGCATTGAGAGACAATAATATTATAACAAATTGCACTAAGTACTTCACAATCCAAAAAATATTTCAAAAGATAAAGACAGTGCCTATATGTATTCACCAAAAAAGAAGTGAAGTAAGTTCCAAAAGAAGTCAAGCAAGTTGCAAAAGAAAGTGAAGTACATTCCTAAAAAGTTTTGTTAGCAACAGTCACAAGGCAGAAGAGTTGGCCAAACTATTTTGAATTGGAACATCTAAATTTTCCTCCACTAATATTTTATACTGTAGATAAATAATGAATAAATTAGAGTAATAATAATAAAATTGAATTAGATAATTTTTAAATTACTAGCCAAACTTACAATTGCGTCTTTAGAATTCTTGTATGCTGCCCGTATCCAACTTCCAGTACAAACAAGTTCATTAAGAGTTTTTGGAGAAATAGCACTTCGATAATCCCCTAACACCCTTCCACCAGCACTAAATGCAGATTGTGAAGCAACGATTGTTATCGGAATACTAAAAATATCCTTAGCCATTTTCAATAATATTTTGAACTTGATTGCAGATATTTTTCACCAATCAAGAATATTAAAATCTGTATCAGGACATTTTATTGTTAGTTCTTCTAAATAGATCTCCAAATTTGTCTTTTGGGGTGCTAAGGGACCATTAGAATCAATATAGTCATATAAATCAGATAATGCGTCTTTTGTAGAATTACAAGATTGCAAACAAGATGAACCAACTTGGCCACTTGATCCTACTGCATTACAAGTTCTGTCAACTGCATAAAATGCAAATAATTCATGCAATGCTTCAGTTACTGTTTTTATCTTTTCACCAATCTCCTCTTGCACATAAATCTTTGGATAATAGTATTTCATACAAAATATTTTCATCCTCGGATCTAATACGCAAGCTATAGTAAATAAAATATGTGATTCTGACCAATACTTATCAAACTTCTCCTTCATCTTTCTTACCATATCTGCTTAGGTTGAAAATTCAAAGTACAACTTTTATCTAACACATTCTTAATCATAACTAGGTTGGGTAAAAATCTGTTTGCTGTAGGATATAAAGATCCCGAAAAAACTTCAGTAATAGAGTTAAAAACAGATTACACTTCACGAATTCTTTCATATTGTTCCCATTCAAAATCTGATAGCAACCAACAATAATTTAAATCTCTAGAAGCATATTCAAGGAAAACACACTTATAAAAAAAGACAGAATCTAGCATCTTGTATGTTAAGTTCTACCTAGTTGAGTTATCAAGACACAAACCTCTTTGTGTGGACAATCCCAACTACCTAGCAATCTCTTCAAATTTATGCAATCTATTAGGAGATCTCTTGATAAACAGTATACTTTCTCTAACTTTATCAACTATCTTCTTTATAGCTTTGATGCCATCTTGAACCATTAAATTCAATATATGTGTTGCACATCTAACATGAAAAAATCTACCCAGAACTGAAAATCACATCTTCTACTAAATAAAGACTTTAAATTTCTAGCTGCTATATCATTTGCTGATGCATTATCTAATGTGATAGTGCCAGCCTTACTTTGAAGCCCCTATTGTAGTAATATATCAGAAATGGCCTTAGCTATGACAGTGCCTATATGTGGAGGGTCTAGGTCAGCAAAGCTAAAGATCCTAGCCTGTAAATTCCAATCCAAATCTATATAGTGTGCCGTAAGACACAAGTAACCCACTGTTTGGTTCGAAGTCCAATAATTACAAGTCAAAGAAACTCTCTCAACTAACTTTAGATTGTTTTTTAACTTCTCCTTCTCCATCTCATATACTTTTAAACATTCATTTTTGATAGTGAATCTTGAAATTTAAACAAACTACAATAATAACAACAGAACATTAATTTGCATGATAGACATCAATATACATAATATGACTGAGATAACTACAAAAAACAGCAAAAAACCTGTATGATAGAGCTATGGGATAACAAAATTTAGCAAACGAAAACCCAAAGAACAAATAATAGCAGTTTAGCAAAACTCCAACTTGCACAAGTTTCGTGATGAGACTAGAACCATGAGATAATAGCAAAATATCAACTTGCATGATAGGATTATAGGATAATAAAATTTAGCAAACAAAAACCCAAAAAATAAATAATAGTGGTTCAGCAAAACACTAACTTGTTCAAGTTTCGTCATGAGATGAGGACCACGAGATAATAGCAAAATATCAACTTGCATGATAGGGCTTTGAGATAACAACAATGAACAACCAAAATTCTTTAGAAAATATAACTCAAAGCCAAAAATCCAACAAAAATAGTAAGAGTCTACACAGAGAAAAACTAAGAAAAATAGTGAGAATCATAAAGAAGATAGATAATAGAAATGGAGAAAAATCAACTAAATATAATTATACAAATAGAGAAAACACTAGCTCATAAGTCACAAAGCTACCAAAGAAGCTGAAAAAATGAGCACCGAAAGGGATAAACTACACTTTGCTATCCAAAAAAACTTTGGTAGCACAAATAGTCAATGTAATCAAGATTCATGAAAGGGAAGAAGAGAGGGGCCACTTCACCCGACGATCGACTGAGGGCCGACCGACTGGCTGAAACCTTAGGGTTTCTCTAGACGGAAGGACTGAAGAGAAGCGGAGACGGAAACCTTAGGGTTTCTCCAAACGGAAGGACCGAAAGAGAAGCAGAGATAGAAACCTTAGGGTTTCTCCGAACAAAAAGACCGAAGGAGAAGCAAAGACTGAAATCTTAGGATTTTTTCGAATGGAAAAACCGAAGGAGAAGCAGAGACGGGGTCACGGGAGTAGATAAGGATAAAATATTTATATGGTTAATGAATGGCTCTTATCATCTCATATTGATCCAATGGTTATCTAAAAGCAGAACATTCCAGATATCGTTTTATAAAATTTAATGATGAAAAAGAGACAAAATCAGGTTTTGATCCTTCACCAATTTGCCTAAAAAATTCTGAATTACATATTTACCAACTAAATAAGAAATAATATTTAGTGTTATGAAATAAATAATTTTATATATACAAAATTTAATGATAGTAATACCAACGAGCTAAGTTCGATTCGAGCCGACCACGACTTGAACTCGGCTCGGAAAATACGTCGAGCCAAAAAATTGGCTCGTGGCTCGGCTCAAACTTTTCGATTCGAGCTAAATATTCAGCCATTTTCGATCTTCGGGCTAAACTCTCACCCATACTTACTCGTGACAACAGGTCCCAACCATGCTGATCTATAGAGGAAGCAGTCAACGGGAGATCCTATGTGTGCTTGTGAGGTGGCATGACTAGGTAATGCATTTGTAATTGGTGGTTGGTGCTCGAGCATGATTGAAACTAGTCTGGTGATCTATAACAAATGACCTTGGTTGTTGCCTTTAATGCGACATTGATGGGTAGAGTTTTGAGGCACTTGTGTTAGTAGATGGCTCAAACATGGCGAAATTGATATGAAGGAAGATGATCGATACTACCAAGCGTGAGGTGTTGGTCGACCCTACTGAGAGGAAATAATTATGCTACAATAGGCTAGATATATGAGATTGGCAAAGAAAGTTTAGGCTTTTTTGTTTCAAGAATTCTCACACTAGGCCTTTTGCCTTCTCTTCATGAGATCATTATTTTTTTTGAAATATTCTTCATGATATCATTAGTTCCTTAAAGAAACCAATTTATTCTTCATTTCCAACTACTTTTTTCTATGTTAGGAGAACATGGGCTTTCATATTAACTTCCTCATTATGGATCAGGTACATCTATTTAAACAACAAAAACAAAAGTTTTAATCCCAAACTAAGTTGCATGGATCTTTTTTGTCCGCTTGCTCTATATTAAGCAGCCTCTCCATGAGCATAAATGACTCAAGGTAATCTTTTATACCCCATCCCAAGTCACTTTTGGTCCAACCATTTTTCTCTTTAATGATGTGACTTGGATCCCATTACATTTACATACATTGGCCTCTATAGGATCACTATGGGTATTGCTAAACCACCTTAAACTTCATTACTCATCTTGCTTTCAATGGTTTCCATGCCTAACATTTTTTTGATACAATTACTTCTAATACTGTCCACTCTAATATGATTACCATCCATCTTAACATTTTCATCTTAGTTATGTTGATTTTATGGATATTTGCTATGTAACTTCTTATTATCTTCTCCAATGTAGCACAAATGTTTGGAAATAGTTTTATAGTTTTTTTTTCCTTTCAACATGATAAGTATCTTCCTATCACATAGAACTTTTTGTTGGACTTCTTCATTTTAACCTTCTCTCCTTAATCCATAGAATGGTCACTATGCACAGTCAATGTATCAGAGAAGGATCACTTAGTGTGGGCAGCTACAAAACACAACAAAATCCCAACAACTCCGCATATAATAAAATGTCCGAAGGAGGAGCAGGGCTTGCTTCAAGAGCTTGGGTGTGGAAAGTCAAAACCTTGCCCATGGTGCAAGTGCACACCATGGAGAATGATAACAGATGCAATCCCAACTAAAGTTTGGCTGCACAGGAGAGGCTTGAGCGATTCTACTGACAGCTCATGTGGGTGTAATGGCCCTAAAACTCTCCACCACATTGTGAAAGAATGCAAAATATACAAGCGCATCATCAGTAGACACTTTAACCTCTTTTCTATAAACAACACTTGGGAAGGCAAAGTTCAATTGATGGCAAGGCCTAGCAATAAAGACATCAAAGTGAGTATTGAAGAAAGTATGCTATACTATTGCTGGAGATCAAGGAATGACAATGGAAATGCAATCCCTTCCTCTCTAGCTATAGCCACTAATGTCTTGAACTCGCACAATATTAGCTCTAACCACCCCCAATCCTCCTGGAATCCAAAAGCCCTACTAGTGCTTATTGTTACCTCCCTTGATTGTTGGATTCTCTCTCCCCGATTAGGTGGTTGAAAATTAATATTGTTGGATCAATAAGACAAGAAGACGATGTCGGAGCGAGTTACCCCACCAGGGACAATAATGGCTGTATATCTGTAGCAGGTGGTAAACAACTCATCATCCTCTTAGTGACTGAAGTAAAAACTAGACCTAGCCTTTAGGGCATCAAAACAGTTGCCAAATGGGCTCAACATTATAGGGTAATATGGCCGAAAGGGAATTCTCTGACTGTCCTCAATAGAATGCATAAAGAAATCCACTGCAGGTAAATACAACATCCAAGTATAGAAGATCAATCAATTAATGATATAGATCTTTTCTTTTGCTTTTTGGAAACTGTATGGTCACTCATATACCTAGTGAAGTTAATAGTGTGACTGCCTGGCGACTTGGCCCATATGGCCACCATAGGTTATTTTTTGTGGGAAAAGTGAACCCTCTTCCCTCCTGACTTTTGTATTTACGAGAGATTTTGCTTGATGTATTGTTTGTAAAGACTTCTTTTGCTAGGAATCAAAATTTTCAATACTCCATAAAGATCTTTCCATGGTCATATTTCCTTGTAAACTTTCTTTATGCTTCTTCTTACATAGGAACTTAGTGGAGCCCAAGGAATCACTGTGTGTATTGTAGAGAAGGGATTAAATAGATATTTTTAATAGTGAGGACTTCTTAGATATTCTCTTGCTTTTTCTATTTGTCTCTTTCTTGGATTTCCTTTTTAGATTCTTTCTTGTTATGCTAATTTTATGTGAATTTTCAGCTTGGAGGAGAAACTTGTAAGTTTAGATGATGAAAATCAAATTTTGAGGCAAAAGGCTCTAAGCTTGTCACCAAGGAACAGCCTAGCTGGCGCTTTAAAATCCATTCCTGAGGTATAACAGTTGAGGTTGTCCAGTTGCTGCTTAATAGTTTCTGCTGTTTCTTCTTGCCTGTGTGGTCTTTAAGAAGTGCTGATTTTCTCTCTAAACTAATATAACTCTTCTTTGTTCACGCAGAACCACTCTGTTGGATCTGTGCTTTCCAGCACAAACCAATGGCCCACACCGGTAGAACAGGCTTATCCAGTTCTGTTTTCCTGTAATCTTGTATCCATGCAATGTGATTCTCTCTTTCTTTATTTTCATGATATAGGAAAGTCCTACTACAAAACTTCTTCACTTCCTTCCCCGTCGCCTATCTGATTTAAGAATATCAAGGATGGTCATTGAGAGACATGAGGTAAGCCCTTTTGGTTTATTTCAGCATTATCTTCACATTGTCTATAAGAAATTCAAAGGAGTCATCCACAAATTTGTGAACTCATTGTCTTAGCCTATATTTATGTCGTTATTACTAGTCTCATTCCAACTATTTAGATCAGAGTTATGGCCTTTATGCCCATTAATTCATCCAATTTAATATTTGTTAACTCTAAATGCTTCATGTATATGTATGTTTTATTTATTTTCTAAGTTCAGTTCAAAAGCCTCAACTTTGGCGGACCTTTGGCATGATTTAAATATCAATTTTTTTGAGATCAAGATAGCTGCTTTTTGCTGGTAATGAACCATTTTAAGGGAACTTTAATGCAGGAATATCTACAACTGCTGCAAAAATGCATTAAAGAAGATCTGGGGTTCAGAGATGGTAAACCTGTTGCTGCCTGTATCATATACAAATGTCTGCTACACTGGCATGCTTTTGAAGCTGAAAAGACAGATATATTTGATTATCTGATTGAGGCAATCAATAATGCTTTTAAGGTCTGAACTACACATAAGTTCTCCGTTACTTTTTCTTCATTTAATCATTATGCAAGGTCATGAATGTTGCAGGCAGACAATGAGAATGATATCCTCCCATACTGGTTGTCAAATGCCTCAGCTTTTCTTTGTCTCTTACAAAGAAATCTACGATCCAATGGATTTTTCATCTCTCACTATCGGCAATCTGCAGGATCCTTAAATTTGAGTGGGAGGATTGGACAAGTAAGTCAGTTACAGAAATGTGCATTAGTAATGTCATTTTCTTGTTTCTTTTGGTTTGTTTTGGTATTTTTAGCTCTCAGGATTCAAGTTCAGACCTTGGACATATTTAAGAACTTTATGTTGGTGCATTGTAGAAATGCAGAAAATAGAAAATGCCTTGCAAAAAGCACTACATAGCTGAAAGATTCGTGTCTTGTATATTGCATAACTAAACCATGAAAATTGTTGTTGACAGTCCACTATGAGTATCTTGAAGTCCTTACATCAGTTCTATGTATAAGCTTTTTTTTATTGTAAATCAGACCGGTTAGTATCCAACATAATATTTTCTTTAATTAAAAGTATCGAAAAATATCAGACAAATATTGATTTTTTCCTTAAAAAAAAATGATAAACTACATGACTTATCAAATATTTATTGGTGGAGTATCAAAAAACGTCCATATACGGATACAACGGGTTCAAGAAGTATCAGTGCTTTATAAGATTTTGCTTGATTTCTACGAAATGCGTTTTTAGTCCATCCCATGGATAGTTTCACAAGGGGAGAGCGGCATGCTAAGTTCATGAGATTTGGAAAGCAGAGAGATTTACGCATTTTAAATTTTTGATAATAGAAAAAGTTTGCCAACCGCACACTTCTTCCTTAAATCGATATTTTCTCACAATATTGCAGGTGCCAGAAATGCTACTACTTTTTTTACCTTGGTTGACACTTTGTCATAGATACTATGCATGTTGATATTTTAAAAGGCCAATCATATTGCTTGACTTCTCTACATCAATAAGGGTAGAACTTTGACTTTTTATTTTATCTACTTATTTTGTGAGTCAGAGACTCGAAGAGAAGCAGTCATGTATTTACTTTGATTATATTGGTACATATAGTGCAAGTCATTGAAATTATATTATTTATCAATTGTATTTCATTTACATCAAGCTAATTGAATTGTGTCAAATTTAGGTTGAAACTAAATGTAATCTACTTATGTGTCATCGAAATATTCTGTGACTAGTTGGAAAACACTAAACAAACTTTAAGATTTATTCTAAATTTAAAATTTTTTTAGAACTCAATCGCTGTTGAAGGATTTTTTCACAATATTGTTTTTATTAATATTAAGAATGTTTGAGAACATAAATGTGTAGTTATATTTAAGAAAGAAAAGCTTTCTTGAAATTCATGTCAATAAGAGGTACAAGTCATTCTTTTTTTAGAGAATATGTGTACAAGTTATTATGGTCTATTTTATAAGCTACATCTTAAATATGACAATACGACTTATATATATCTATAATAATATATCCTAATGTATTTGTATCTTCTTTTAGATTTTTCAAATTACTGTATTTGTATTGTACTTGGGTTTCATAAAGTAAATTACATTTTCCATTTGGCTAGAGCAGCTCTACTGGGAACTAAACTTTTTAAGGATGTGGGTGTCCGTTGTTCAGTTTTGGGTAGGAAATGTGGTTGTTGAGTTCTTCAACCATTTCTATGAACTATATAATGTAAAGAAATTCCTAAGTTCCCTTGAGATATTTTCCATTCACAAAGGAAGGCATTACTTTTCGCAGCACATTTCAAGTGGATATGGATTGGTAAGGTGTGATAGAGTGGCTCAAAACTGCTCATTTTTTAAGTTTCTTGTGGTAGAAATCTTTTGTCTAGCTCTGGAAATGATGTGTAATATTTTGCATTCTGGAGAAACAAGCTCTTCCTCTAGAATTCCGATTAGTAATATTTTTTTTCTTGGTTTCTTCAAGTTCATGGATTGAGGTTTGTGACTCATCTGGAAATGTGGTTGTCTGCTAGAGTATGGCAGTGCTATGGGTTTTTTCTTGTCATAATTGATTTAGTCATATTCCTCACATTTGTTCTGTAGAGTTCATTTCTTTCTAGTTACCATGTCACTCTATGATTTGACAGAGTCCAAAATCTCCTAAAATGTTGATCGAAGTAGGCCAGAATCTGTCATTTGTAGATGCTCGATACCCAGCTATGCTTTTCAAGCAACAGTTAAATGCCTGCTTGGAGAAGATTTTTGGATTAATTCGAGATAATTTGAAGAAAGAGATATCACCACTTCTAAGCCTCTGTATTCAGGTGATGTTGTTACCCAACAAATCTATTCCACATCCATTCCAATGCTTCTTTTCTCTCTTAAATATATTATAATGCTGGTAAATGCTTTGAATCACTGAGCTTCTGCCTTTTTTTCTCGATTTTTTGTCAAATTATTAACTTCACTTAGAGCTAAATGAGGATTTGTTAACTAATTAAAAATTATTTAAGATTCATGTAGCTGCCCCACTTGGTGGGTAAAAGCTTGGTGGTGGTTGTTATCGTTTGTTGTTATATGACTAACCAAAATGAAATTATATGTGAGATAGTATGACAAGTAGCAAACACTGAATGAAGAAGCTGTTGAAGAATTTTGAACAAGCTGAGGAAATGGCTAGCAAGGAAATTAGCTCTTGACTAAGATAAATGAAGGTTTCAGAATGTTAATAATCATGACAATTATGGAATTTGGATTTCTTTAATTCTATTGTCAAATAATATTTGGTAAATGAGAACATGTTGAATTAGAATGTAATAGAATTTCTTCAGTTTCACAGGTAGCAACACCAAGAACAATGATGTGGAATATATCTAAGGATGGATGAGAACAAATGAAGAGTAGGATTATTTTTTTATATAATAGGATAACTAGGTATTAAAGGATTCTCACCCAAGGCTACCTTCACTCTTTCCTTCACCGAAATATTGACTCTTTAACTCAGATTTAAGCTCTGAGAAAATTCAAATATAATTTTATTCATCAAATGCAACCGTTCCCATTACAATGCAAGGTGACTTCTATATATGGAGATCTATAATAAAATATGAAAATATAATAATCAATGCTGAAAATAAAACTACTAAATAAACCTAAAGAAGTATGAAATTAATGCTATTGTAATAAAATAAAATTAGCTCAAAATATGACGAATTTTCAAATCTTCTAAATCTGCTCTGAATCAAATTGAATCAAATCAAATCAAATTTAAATAAAGCTAATATAGAAATCTCCAGTTAGCCTTAGTCAACTTAAATTTGAATTTTGATTTAGTCCCTGATGTCATCTTGAATGCTAGATTTAATGTTTATCTGTGTCCCCATCAGAAAGTGTAAAGGAATAGAGCTTTAAGAATTTTACTTATTCCTTTATATAAAAGAGGACCTTATTTTATTTACTTTGTTTTTAACTTGCTTTACTCTTCTCCTACATTATAATTAGGAGTTTTCCCTTATTTGGAAAACAAGCATAATTCTAACAACAATGACAACAACAAAGCTTTAACCCCAAGTTAGTTGTTTCATCTCTTGCAAACCATACATGCTTTGAAAGTATAGTAGTCCCAATGTTTTCAGTTGTGTTATCGAAATATAAGTTTTTTCCCCCATTGGGTAAATTACATCCAAGTCTCAGAGTTTTGCCCTCTCTTCTCTAATTGGTGCAAATATCAATGGAAGAAGAACAAATGCTTGAGAGAGGAAGATGAGAAGGAGAATAGCGAAGGACTGAGAGAGAGTGAGTACAAAGATACTCAAGTTTTTGTTTTCATTTTCAAAACTCAAGTGTCATTTGAGTAGTATCTGAGTGAGGCTAACATAATGATTTCAATCGACTTTTAGAATACTTGTTTTGGAGGCAGCTGATTCCTTGAAGCAATTCTAGAAGGCATTGTGTGGCGATGACCGAGTGGCATTAACTTACAGTGCACCACTGGAGTTTCCACCTTTTCTTTCTTGACCTGCTTATGGAGGCAACAACCCTATAATTGCTTTAAGGTAGGTAGAAGACGTTGCAGTACTGCTATTGGTTAGGTGATAGGCTGGGCTCGGAATGTCGATTGATAGAGGATCCTAAGAAGAAGAGAAAACTACGTGGGTTTAGTAGGACAGTGAAGAGCTTTGGAAACAAAAAGTATAATAGTGAAAGAAACAGTAGCAAGAAGGTGACGCTAATTAATTTAGAGGATCATCACCATTGAGGGGACTGTAGAAGCTAGTTATATGGGTATCCTTTGCATTGCCCCAAAAATTGCTCATGCAGGAATCACTAATTTTCGTTCTTCTGATTCGACCTCATTTGGTTGGAGCAATTAAAATTTTTTGAGATAGAGAAAAATAAAATTATTTTAATATTATAATTGTGAAATAAAATTATTTTATTATTGAGCATTATATTTTTTTTAATGTTTATTGAGCATTGTATTGAATGTGAAATAAAGTTGATTCTTTTATTGAAATATTATAAGATGTGAAAGGGTTAATTTGTATTGTTGAGATTTATATAATATATGAAATAAGGCTGATTTTTAAGATTTAAATTTATGTATACAACAACAATAAACCAAGCCTTTAGCCTACTAGGTGAGATTGGCTATTTAAATTTATGTATGATGTGAAATAAATATAAAATATAGATGATATTTTTGAAAGAATTTAGAGGCTTTTTTTTGCCCCAACCAAACAAGGTGTGTCTCAAAAGATCTAGTTTTGACAAATTTATGTTATTTGTCCTTGATGCCTTTTTTACAAAAGAAATGTCATGGTAAGTTTTTGTCTTATACAGATTTCTATAATATGGTACTTAGTGTTCAACATGTGTAGTGTTTTGACGTATTCAAATTATATATCCTTAATTTTTTATTGCAAAATAATGTCTTTAACATGAACTTATTTGCGGAAGATTTTTTTTGCTATTAATCTTTTGTTGTACTGAAAAACATTTCATGAATATGTTATATGAAGGCTCCAAAATCAACTCGAGGATCAGCTGGAAGGACATTAAAATCGCCAGGAGGAACTATCACTCAGCAACCACTAAGCAATCATTGGGACAGAATCATTAAATTCCTTGATTCTCTCAAGGACAGACTACAAAAAAACTATGTGAGGCTTTTCACCTTATTTAAAAATCATGCCATTGCTGTTTGGATAATAATACCTTGCTTTTATTGCTTTGCATCTATGACAACCATTCTCTTATGATACATTATTATTTTTCTAACATTTTGGATGTGCTTTTCTTGAATATAAACCTTTTTTTATTTTTTATTCAATAAAAATTTACTTTTGATCCATTGCTAATTACTACGAAGCTCATTCTCACATTTTCCTGTCCTTCAGCAACTCTTGCGCTGCATCCTCCCCATGCTACCTAAAATCACCTTCCCTCTTCAAATTGAATTTCTATCGTTTTCATTTCTTCTTTTCCTATCATCATGCAGTCCACACATTCTCTTGGCTATCTTTTATGCACAAATCATTCAAGAAAGCATGGACACCTCTATTTCACATGAAGTGTCGATGTCGGACACAATTTAGGATACGACACTGGGTGACACGCGAGGGCATGGTGTTGGACACACCACATGGCGTATCCTATTAAAAAAATATTAAAAATATGAAGGACAAACCTCCAACACTTGATGACACGTCTCGGACACTTGGGGACGCTCCGAACACTTTGGAGACCATGGCTAGACATGGGACATAGGCTCACTGCATGTCCCTTTCAAGTTTCAAATTTATGATATTGTCGTTAATAAGTAATTTAAAAAATAAAAGCTAATTTGCTGCCGGTGTGCCTTAATTCTTGCTGTGACCACTCGCGAGACTCAAGGAGATGAAAGCAGAGGTGGAGCTGGAGGATCGCTTCTCGCGCTTGCTTCCATTGATTTTTTTTATTTTTTCGCATCTTTTGCTTCCTCCGTACCTCGCTTTCTTTCGCTATCTTTATGAGGAGCGGGAGTTTGCTCTCTATGCGGCCGCTAGTTCCTGTATTACCATATAGCGGAGTAGTCATTCATGCCTCATCTTTTAATTAAGAACCCAGTTAACTAAACTAGACCATTCACCCACCATAATTTTATTTTAACCAGAAAGTTATATCTCAGGTGCCTTCCTTTTTCATTCGCAAGCTCATCACGCAGGTCTTCTCCTTTATCAATATACAACTTTTCAATAGGTAAGCTTCTTCAGTTCAGAATTAGATCTAAGCTAAAGGAATGATCGTATATCTAAATGTCGTATTGGTCTCAGTTTATTACTGCGGCGTGAGTGCTGCACCTTTTCAAATGGCGAGTACGTGAAATCTGGACTTTTAGTTCTTGAAAAGTGGATTGTTGATGCTACAGAAGAGGTAACTTTCTTTTGATCACTACTCTCTCATCCATGACTTGCAACCTAAAGTTTTAATTTGTAGTTTGCAGGAACATCATGGCGTGAACTAAAGTTCATCAGACAAGCTGTTGAGTTTCTAGTATAACCAAGCACCCCTTCTACTAGAAATATTACTTGATACTTCCTTGAAAACTATCTATATTTAACTTTTTGGGGTATTTATTTTAATGTTATATCATGATATTTGAAAATTTTAATTACTTAGTTCATGAAATGTTTAGATAATATTGCAAACAATGACAAAATTGCCACTCTAAGTGACATCTAGATGTCACTCGAAAGACATCTAGATGCCTCCTCACTGTCGGCATTATCTTGCTTTCGCATAATAGTAACTTTTTGATTTATCATTGCAATGCCCTAGAAAAGTAAATAAAATAATTATTTCATGGGTAAATTTCTTTTAGGTCTCTAAAAATCGATAATCGTTACACCTTAATCTATAATGTAATAACTTTGAAGTATTAAACCAAACAAATAAATATTAACATATAACATATATATAGATAACAAACAACAATAATAATCCAAACTTTTATCCTACTAGGTGGGGTCTGCTATATGAATCTTTTGTTTTTATTGTATTTTATCAAATATTAAATCCTCATGTACCTCCAAATGTGTAAAATTATTTCTTATAGTTTTTTGTTATATCTTTTTTAGCCTTCCTCTTCCTCTTTTTATATGGGCAAGATCCAATAATCTAACTTTTCTTACTGGAGTTTCTATTGGCGTATGATTTATATGTCCATATAATCTAAGTTTACTCTCTCTAATACTATAGGTATCTAAGTAACATTGATATTTAAATAACACTAACATCTAGATCACATTGAACCAAATCCCTACTTAGTTTTTTATAGAAAATATTTAGACTTTTTCTTTTATTTTGTATTTTACAGGTTATACCACAGAAGAGGAAGATGTCCTTGGATGAGATCACACAAGTTCTTTGTCCTGTATGGTCGTTGGTTATTAATCCTTCCTCGAATATGTTTTATCTTCTGTAACTTGATTTTTTACAAATAAATTATCATGGTCGACCTTCAATTGTAGGCATTAAGTGTGCGACAAATCTACCGGATATGCACAATGTACTGGGATGATAAATATAGTACACACAGTGTTTCTAACGAGGTTTACTGAACTGAATGCCTCCACTTAAATGTAATTCCGCAACACTGAAGGTAGTTACAATTTTTTGCAGGTCGTTGCCACAATACAAGATATGGTGAACAATGATTCTCAAAATCTAGCATCTAATTCTTTTTTGTTAGATGATGATCTGAGGTTAGTTACGATTTCTTAGAATAACTGAAGGGTCTTTTTTTGCATTATGAAATGATGAGTAAAACAAGTTACACTTAATAAATCTTTATTCTAAAAAAAGCACATGAGATGTTTATTCTAAAAATTTAAAATCATAGATTTTCGTGATATAATTTACTTTGTTTATTGATATAATTTATGCCCAAATTAATCTATGTTCAACAAATTTTTGAAGACATGTTAAGACATTGAGAAATAATTATAATGTACATAACTTGTTTCTGTTTCCACTAGGAAATGATTGAAATCATAATATCATGGCAGTGTGAACTGTGAAACTACTTAACATACAGAAAATTCTCTTTAAATACATCTAATCACATGCGGCCAAAATCAGCATGAGCTGTACCTCATAAATTTGAACACCTCTAGTACATTATGCATTAGACGTGTTCATACAACGTGCTATTATTATGAAACTACATAATGGCGTAGTTATTTTACAAAACAAACGAATAACAAGATGAATTAAAAAAAATTTCCCTTCTTTCATCATCTTCTCTTCAAGCAGTTGCAGCTATTATCCGAGTACATAATACCCTATTGCTCTCTTCTGACTGCAGCATTCCATTCACCACGGAAGACATATCACAAGCTATTCCTGCAATAGATCCATCAGATATCCAGCTTCCCTCATCACTCCATAATTTGCCGGCAGCGCTTTTCTTGCTCCAGTCAGAGGCACCTCCAGCTTAGCTTAAACTCGACGAAGCTCGCTCGCCATTTAGGTTTGATTTCCAAACTTGTGAAGTTTTGTAATCACATATATATATAGAGAGAGGTAATTTTGGATGTTAATGATATGGTTCTCTAAAATAAACTTACTCCGCAAACATAGGTCTACGGTCATACGGTTTGTCGTTAGCATTCTTCTTTGGGGCCGAAGGTCATTTTATCAAGGGAAAATCTGATTCAGTTGTTATTTCGTTTGGCAACTAAGCGATTTTTGAGCCAGTTCTTTGGGATATGATTATTAATAAGGGATAATTACGTACATGCCACATTAAACATCTTTATTTACGCATTACCCATTCATTCTTGTTTAATTACGCTACACACACTCCAAACATTACAAAGCTTACAACCACACACTTTAACTTGCTTTACCATAAGAAACCATAGTTTTTAAGTAACTTAACTATAGTTAAGTTACTTAAAATTTGAGCCGTTCATAAAAATTATGTTTAACTATGGTAGCGACGGCCGATGGCTGCGACGGACGAAAAAAACCGCGAGTGTTGAGAGGAAATCGGTGCCGATGGCTGCGACGGAAGAAAAAAAACCGCGATCTGGGGTGATTTTAGGGCAAATCTCCATTAATATACCATGGTATTGAAGAAGAAAATTATTTACACAAGGGTAAAAATGTAATTTTTAAGATTTATTAACGGAATATTTCTTTTTTTCAACTGGATTCTAACTGAGTTTAACTCAAGTGTGTGGTTGTAAGCTTTCTAATGTTTGTAGTGTGTGTAGCGCAATTAAACAAGAATGAATGGGTAATGCGTAAATAAAGATGTTTAATGTGGCATGTACGTAATTATCCCTATTAATAATGCTCATTAATTAAACGATAGAGAACATGCATTATGACTTGGAATATCTTGGGTCAATTATCTTCAATAATGAGGTATGGAGGAAAGGTGGAAGAATGCTTATGACAATCAAAACTACATGAGTGTGATAGAGAATCTGTCTATCAAATTTCCTCTAAAATTGTTTTCTGGCAAAGTTGTTCTGAATGCATTTGAGACAAGCAAAATATTAGTGTGAAGTTAATGTAGCTGAAATGAGTGAACCACAGTAAGATTGATTTTGTCATCGATAGGGTGTGGTATCTATAGAAATTAAGATGAGGATGTCGGAGGGATAGTTAAGGTGACTTATTCATGATCATTATCAATAAGGGGGCAATTGCACATATGACATTATATTTAGTAAATATTATAGATTTTATACTCAATTCTTAAAAATTATAAAACTTATGAAGAAATTTAATTATAAATTACATTTTATACACCTAATTAATATTCGTACACATTATTAATTAGAATAGAATTTTTTTTTATGCACTATGTTTCGTCTTTGGCGTAAAATGTTATAGCTCTTGCGATGAAGCTGATTCGTGTTAGATAAAATCATTTATTTTTATTTTTGTTGATTTTTATATCATTGTCAATCTATCCTAAATAGCTTAATATCATCGTTATTTTAAATAATTAGATTTTCTTCTCATTTAAATCAATGATTAGAATATGAAATTTTCTACCATAATTAAAACAAGAATCAAATTTAGATAAGACAATATGATGAGAATAAATAAAATATATAAAATGTAATTTGTAATTAAAGTTTTTCATAAGTTTTGTAATTTTTAGGATTGAATGAAACATTTGTAATATTTACTAAATATGATGTATATGTAATTGCCCTCATCAATATAGTTGAACAAGAAGAGGAATGCATGTAGCAAAATAGTTGGGATAAGCACACTAACTATGTTGATGATTTTAAATTGACACCACAAAGTTCTATCCTAATCAAGGAAGAGAAGGGATAGCAATGGTCCATTCATGAGTCACATTTCGAAGATCATTATTTGCTCAATAAATCATCACTTCAAGTAGCCTATAAAAGGTCATAATAGCAAAATGCTGAAAGCCCTTTTTTTTTTGTTTTTTGAAAATTGGTGGATGCTTAAAGCTTTGGAGCACATCATGTGCTAATGGATCAGAGCATGTTTGAGAGATGGGAAGAGAGGTGGTGAGCCATTTGCCCTTTCGCTTTACCCTAAGCACATTTGACAAGAAGAAAGGCTTTACTACATGCGAAACTCAAAATTTATATGATTTTCATCTAGAATTTTGCTAATGATCATTAAAGAATACACTCATTAAAAAATCTTCGACAAATACATTTCGATGACACTAGTAGAAGATTGTAAACTCACAGAGAAAAACTTTTCTTATAAGGATTTTGTACAATGTAAAAAGAAACACGAGGATTATAAATTTGAGTCCATGAGTGATTTATATGAAGCTATTTTGAGTTAATATTTGTTAACACGTTGTTCCAGCGCTGCATCTCTGCCGTACACGTGGCGCCTACCTGGCCTTCAGCTTTTATTCGTTTTAACTAATCCATCTATCTGTGCTCTTGAAGGTCAAACCTCGGTCAAATCTCGGCCACGAAGGTGCAGCCAAACCTCGTCCATGATGAGCCAGGACCATCTCTGGTAACATCGTCCCCGATGTTACAAAACGGTGCCTATCACAATCAAGCTCGGTCTGACCGCGACGTTCCCCGTACAAGGACACTTTTTCGGACCTGTAAGTCAAGGATCTGTATGCCTCAGCTGTCACAGATTCCCAGAAGTAGTACCAATATTAAAAGATAGCATCCTCCTTTCGCGGCTTTTGGTCCCTCCGGCGGCCGACAAGCGGCGCGAATCCAGAGCTTGTTCACCTCTTTTCCTTCGGAAAATCAGGATAAGGCTACGCACTCCATCGCCTACAAATACCGGGGAACAGTCCCCAGGCAGGGGAGGGATCGCAGATCACAGAAAAAAAGATCAGATCAAGGAGATCAACAAGGGCGGCCAGAGTGAAAGCAGCTCTCATGATTCTCTCATTCTCATTGTATTAGAGTCCCAACTGAGGAGCTCTTTTTCTCTTTCTCTCTCTCTTTCCCAAATATTGTATTAAACCTTCACAGCCACCCTCTTATTCTAGTGAAATCATTCTAGTGAAATCCCTTCGCTGATCGCTCTGTGGACGTAAGGGGCCTTCTCCCTGAACCACCTTAAATCTCTGTGTGCTCTTCTGGGTGCCCCGAACTCTCTCTCTCTTTCTTTTTTAAGCCTCAGTTAACAGGCTTACCACTCTGCTCGTCGCCGTCTCCTGGAACTTTCTTTCTTTTTTGATGTTCCTTGGGATCCCCTACATTCTACGTCAGCATCTTCTGGTGCTTTCATTGAGACCTCAGGAAGATGGTGGCCAGAATGCGCAAAACCCACTCCGCCGCTCGCAGCACACATGCGGGAGAACCTTCCGTTCGGGCACCGAATGACAGGGCTTCGGCCTCAACCTCTCGGCGCCACGCCGAATCTGCTTCTTCTTCTAGGGGCACCCGTGTCTCAGAACTCCAGGGGATGCTGGCAAATCTCATCGACTTGGTCACTGGCCTAACAGCCCAACATGCCGTGATCCTCAGGCAGACCCAGCCAGTATGCGCAATACTCCCTCTCTCGCCGGTAGCGGCGGCCCCTGCTCCTCGCACGCCGACCGCGGCCGCTCCTGCGCCTCTCCCACCGGTCGCGGCGGCCCCAGAGCTTCTTCCGTCGATAGCGGCGGCCCCTGTACCCCCTCTTCCGACCGCTGGGGCTCCTGCTCCCGCACTTCCCGCCGCAGCGCCTTCCATTCAGACGTCTGGCTCTTCTCAACCGCCCAGACGCCCCTTTCGTCTCCGGGAGGTTCACCAGAATCTTCTTCCACCATGTCCGCTACCACAGCCTGCTTTCCTTCCACCCGCTTTCCCTCCTTTCCTTGCCGGAAGAGATCCCCTCTTCCTAGGCGTTCAGGCCCCTCATCATGGGCCTGACCCCTTCTTTGGGCCGATGGATGGTAATGCCCCTTTTTCTGACGTCATCCGGCTGGCCTCAATCCCAGAGGACTTCAGGCCGCCCAGGCTTGGCCTACAGAGGCGCGACCGACCCCCGCAGCACGTTCAGGGGTTCGAGGCCGCAGTCCGCTACCGTCAACCAGACGAAGCCACCAAGTGCCACCTCCTAGCCAATACTCTGAAAGGGGCGGCATTTAGCTGGTTCGTCAAGTTGCCCAGGGGTCATATTTCCTCCTACGAACACTTAAAATGGGAGCTGATCGCCCATTTCATCGATCAGACCCGAATGGTCGTCTCCGACATGGTACTCGCCAACATCAAGCAAGGCGAAAAAGAGTCTCCGGGATTACACCAACCGCTTCTTCGCCGCCGCGGCAGAAGCTGAAGATGTAGACCCAGCGGTGGCCATGCATAATTTTCGAAGGGGACTCAAAGTGGGGGATCTGTCTAAATCCCTGCAGCTGGCCAAACCTTGGAGTTACCCAGAGCTGGTGGCCAGAGCCAGTCAATTTATGCTCCTAGAGGACGCTGAGTCCTCCCCCTCCGATGCTTCTACAGCCAAGCAGGAGAAAAGAAAGAGAAAACATCGGAGTGATGAACCCACGACCACGAAGATACATATGGCCAAAGGCCGTGATCGAGACGAAGGGAAGCCACGACACGTCCAACACCAGAAGCATTTCTTCTCTCGGGCGCTCCCTGAGGTCTATGCGGCGGCCGTTAAACAAGGATGGGTCCGACCTGCCAGGCCCAAGCCAGCGCCTTTGGTCGGAGTAGATCCCAACAATTATTGTGAGTTCCACGAGAACTACGGGCACAAGCTTCACAAGTGCCGAGGCCTCAGAGCTCTGCTCGACAAACTGATGAATCAGGGCAAGCTCGAGGAATTCATGCAGATGACACCAACCTACACTGCTGCCCAGAAAGGAAAGCCCCCCGAAATTACTGAGGCCCCTGCTAAGACTATATCGTCTCCAGGCCCCAGTCAACCAGGGTGTCCTCATCCTCCTGTCGCCAGGACGATCAATGTCATCTTTAGCATTGACCCCGCTACTGCTCGCTGCCACAAAGCCGAGGTCGACGGTATTTCTGAGCAACATTCTTCGTCCATCACTCTCACTTTCTGCCAAGAAGATCTCCCCCAGCAGGGCAATCTACATAACGATCCGATCGTGGTCGTCGCCCGCATAGCTAACTTTGATGTTCGACGAGTGCTCCTTGACTCGGGGAGTGCCGCCGACATCCTGTTTGAATCTGCCTTCCTCCAGATGGGACTCAAAGAGACAAACCTCTTCCACGCTGGAACCACCTTGCTAGGTTTCTCCGGGGAGAGGGTTCAACCTCTGGGATTCGTTACCTTGCCTATCTCCTTTGGCGATGACAATAGTTACGCCATGAACATAGTGAACTTCGCTGTCATCAGAGCTAAGTCAGGCTATAACGCCATTCTCGGAAGGACAACACTCAATTCCTTTGGGATGGTGATTTCCACGCCTCACCTATGCGCGAAGTTCCCTACTTCCAGCGGTAGCGGCGGCCCCTGAAAACATCAGAGGAGATGCCAGACAGGCTACCCGTTGTTTTCAGATAACAGCACAACTCGTTGTCGATCAACTGGATCCCAGAGAGTCTCAACCAGTTGTACCACAGGAGGGGGTCATCAATGTAATCTTGGAGAGGGAAGACTCATCTAAAATTGTAAACATATCATCTTCATTGAATGACAAGCAGCAGGCGGAGGTCATCGCCTTGCTTTCTGAGTACATTGATGTCTTCGCATGGTCTCCTGAAGATGTTATAGGCATTGACAGGGCTGTCTACGAGCATTATCTGAACTTATCTAAGACTGCCTCTCCTATAGCACAGAAGAAAAGGGTAATGGCAGGAGAGAGGCAGGACGCTATCAAAGAAGAAGTCAACAAACTACTTGGAGCAGGTTATATCAGGGAGGTTCAGTACCCCTAATGGCTCACCAACGTAGTCATGGTGAAAAAGGCCAACGGGAAGTGGAGAATGTGCGTGGACTTCCGAACACTGAATCAGGCCTGCCCCAAAGACACTTACCCTCTCCCACGCATTGATACGATGGTAGATCGTACCTTCGGGTATGAGGTTATGAGCTTCCTGGATGCTTTCTCTGGGTACCATCAGATCCGGATGGCCAAGGAAGATGAAGAAAAGACTGCCTTCATCACTGACTTCGGCACGTACTGCTACAACGTCATGCCCTTTGGTCTCAAAAATGTCGGTGCTACCTACCAGCGAATTATTGATGCCGTCTTCAAGAATCAAAGGGGGAGGAATCTTGAAGCCTATGTCGACGACATTTTAGTCAAAAGCAAAATCTTGGAGGGACACCTCAACGATCTCGGGGAGACACTTGACACCCTCCGAAGGTTTAACCTCAAGCTTAATCCTGCCAAGTGCACCTTCGGTGCAGCCTCGGGAAAATTTTTGGGCTATCTAGTTTCAGCCAGGAGAATAGAAGCCAACCCAGATAAAATCTCGGCGATTCTGAGCATGCCCTCTCCAAAAACGACAAAAGAGATTCAAAAACTAGCAGGATGGATCAACAGCCTGGGTAGATTCATCTCGAAAGCCGGGGATCGATGTTCGCCATTCTTTCGATGCATGCGCAACAACAAGGGGGGCCAGTGGACCGACGAGTACAAAGCCGCTTTCACAGAGTTGAGGAAATATCTTACCTCGGCTCCGATATTAGTGACACCAAAGGAAGGGATGGTCCTGTCTTTGTACTTGGGTGTGTCCGACACTGCAGTCTCAGTAGCATCCAATCTTTTACGTCAGCCACATACTCCTGGATGCTAAAAGCCGGTACCCCACACTGGAAAAGCTTGCTCTGGCTCTCCTGGTGACGGCAAGGAAGCTACTCCCATATTTCCAGTCCCACACTATCCAGGTTGTTACTGATCAACTACTCCTGAAGATACTACGCACCCCTGAGGTCTCGGAAAGAATGCTCAAATGGTCCATTAAGCTGGGTGAATACGATATTAAGTATGTCCCACGGACAGCTATCAAGACACAGGCATTGGCGGATTTCGTCGCCGAGCTTTCTAATCCAGAGCCACCACTCGTCAGACATCGGACAAATCTCTGGTCCCTTCATGTCGATGGTGCATCCGGATCGCAATCCCAGGAGGCTGGGATTCTCCTAACCAGCCCAATGGGAGCCACCTTGCACCAGGCCGTGACACTTCAGTTCAAGGCTACAAACAATCAGGCGGAGTATGAAGCTCTCATTGCAGGACTGAATTTCGCACTCAGCATGGGTGTGAAGTATATATAGGTATTCAGCGATTCCCAATTGGTCGTCAACCAGGTGAATCGTGCATTCGAGACGAAGGACGAGGTTCTGAAAAAATATCTGCAACAAGCCCAGTCCTTGATCTCTCAGTTCGAAGATTTCTCCCTGACGCATATTCCCAGAGAAGAAAACCAAGTGGCGGACCGGCTCGCAAAGGTAGGGCTCCCTGACCTCCGCCGGACTCAGATATTCGAAAGGCCGGTTTCGAATGCGCAGGAGTTTGCTCTGAGAGGCAGCAGCCTTGCTGGATGGATAGGATCCTCAATTACCTAAAAGATGGGAACCAACTTGATAACAGGCAAGAGGCGAAGAAGCTGAAGCTTGATTGTGCCAAGTACACCCTCATCAATGGGGAGCTTTACAGAAGATCTTACGCCAAGCCCCTCACCAAGTGCTTGAGGTCTAAGGAAGCCCAAAAAGTCATGGAAGCTGAGCACAAAGGGGAATGTGGAACTCATGCTCGCGGCAGAAGCCTAGTTATGCAAATCCTACGCCAAGAATTCGCATGGCCAAATATCCACAAGGACGCTCAAATATTTGTGGAGAAGTGTTCTCAATGCCAGTACTACGCTGACATGCATAGGCAGCTTGCAGGCTATCTCAAACCCATCAATTCATCTTGGCCCTTCGCTATTTGTGGGCTGGACTTCCTGGGCCCAATGCCTACGGCCATGAAGAATTTCAAATGGATACTAGTGGCTGTCGACTACTTCACAAAATGGATTGAGGCTAAACCACTTACTCATCCTACTGCTCAAAATGTGGAGAATTTTCTATGGGCTAATATCGTCTGTAGATACGGCATACCAATGGTGATTATCACAGACAATGGTACCCCATTTGCTAATCAGCGGATCCATGATTTCTGTAGCAAACACCAAATCAATCTTAAGTATGCATCCGTCTGGCACCCCCACACCAACGGGTAGGCGGAGGCCGCTAACAAAAATATCCTGAATATCTTGAAGAAACGCCTTGACGGTGCCAAAGCCTGCTGGCCAGAAGAACTATCAGGCGCTCTCTGGCCTTACAATACAGCTCTTTCCGAGGTCACCCAGGAGTCTTCTTTCTCTCTTTCATTCGGGGCGGACGCTGTCATACCAGTTGAGCTAGAGCATTACTCTCCCAGGGTAGAAACTGCAGCTAACTTCAATCTCGAAGATCTACAAACATGGGTGAGAGAAAATGATGATTCACGACGCGTCGATCTAGATCTCTTGGAACAGAAGAGAGAGCTGGCTGCACTCAAGCGCCTGGAGCACAAACGCCGGATTGAAAGGTATTTCAACCGCAAGGTTAATCCCAGGGCTTTCATTCAAGGAAACTTGGTACTCAAACGGTGGCTTCTTGCTGACAGCAATTTGGGAGTTCCCAAGCTTGAGCCTAACTGGGAAGGCCCTTTCGTGCGCGAGGTTGCTGAATCGAACGCATACTATCTTATGACTTATGAAGGCATCCAACTCCCCAGAACTTGGAGTGGGGATAATCTAAAAAAATTCTATGCTTGATTCTTGGCGGCAGTTCATCTTTATACTCCTTATACAGCATCCGTTTGTACAGATTCATTCAGAAATTTATTACACGGATTCAATCAAATAGTTTCGAGACATTCTTTATTAATGCACATCTGGGTTTCTTCCAAAGCATATCCGGATTTCATTATTTTGTCTCGGAGATTATATCTTGAATTCCGAGGTTCTTATGACAACGAATCTTACGCTTATTAAGTGATATTGGGGTATTCATATCAGCCTAAACGACAGCTGCTCAGGTATGATTTCAACCTCAAATCTCGACCATTGTACCCGAGGCTCCGGACCTCGTACACGTGATTGGTCATAACTAACCTTGCATATACGACAGTCACTGAGCCTAGTTACGCCTGGAAGGCGGGGTCTTCTACATACATCTGGAACCCTTCCATAAGCCCATCCGGCTAGCGAAAGGTCTGGAGGCCTGCTCGTAACCTTAGGGCAGTCCCTGCTATCTGCTCATGATACAGGTCCCCCCTAAGCAGAGTGCATTCGCTTCCCACTAGGATCTACCACTCTAACGGAGGTCAGCCCTTGCCTCAAGTACAAACATCGGCCATGATGTTTTAGACGACTAAGTCATTTTGGCATTGGGTCAGATAACCCCTCATAGGCAGGATCTCCACTGATATTACTACTTCTTTCCTGTGCAGGTGTATAGAAGAGCGTACTTTTAACCCAAATCCAAGAGACCCCCGAGGTCAGCCCATGCCTTAAGTACAAACGTCAGACACGATGTTTCAGACACTCAAAGTCCTTTTGGCATTGGGTCAAATAATTCCTCTTAGACGGGATCTTTCCTACTGTCACTGCTCCCTTCCTATGCGGACTTGTGAAGCCTCAAAAGTCAAACTCGGGGTATTTTATGTGATTCAAAGTCTTTTATTATTTTATTACAAGGGGTTTTCTCAGAATTACAATCAGAATATCTCAAGTTTCATACGAAGGTACCTGTTCATTTCATGCACATCAGAATAAAACAAGTATGAAAGACAACAAATTTTCTATTTATTTCCAAAATTACAAGGAACTAAGGTTACAATTCACTCATCTTACGAGGAAAGTGGGTTAGCCTTCACTGATCCCATCCAAGAGATCGAACACCTGATGGATGAGATCGTCAGTAAGGTCAAAACTCTCCTCCCTGTAAGTAGGATCAGCAGCCAGGCAAGGAAAGGGATCTACTTCCCCAAGGTCAGAAGCTGTGACTTTGCCCCCTTGGATCAAAGTGGAGGTCAATCCTTCCCATGCTCGCTTGATCCCTTCTAATCTCTCCTTTCTACAAGGTAAGCTCGTCTTGTAAGCCTCCACAGCAGCCGTGGACCTCTCTGCAACAACGGCTTCCTGGTGTTCGGCGACTTTGACAAGCTTCTCCCGCAGGGCTTTATTGTCAGCTTTCATCGTGCCCATTGCAGACTTGCGTACTGCAAGTTCTTCCTGCAGTTTGGTCTTTTCCTCCTGCAGATTGGCCTTTTCCTTCTGGGCGGCATCGAGCTAGGAAGACTTCATCGCAAGCTGGACCCTCAAGGCCTCAATCTCTTCATCCCTTTGATGAAGCTGATGTCCTTGTTCCATCACCTGCTCCTCTGTCCTCAGGGCTCTGTTCAAAGCCAACAGCAATCGAGCGAGGACCAGCAACAAAAACAAGTCAGCTCATGGGAATAAACGGGAGAGAAAACCTGGGAAAGGATCCCTACCGTAGCTATCCTGTTAGCGAACCCTGAGTATAGCTCTGGTGTGGAGGTCTTCTCCAATTTCTCCTCCAGGTCTTGCGACACCAGACCGCCCCTAGAGCCAGACCTACCTCTCCTCGGTAGACGAAGCCCTTATTCGCGGTTGGCATGGTGACGACACTCAATCTTCTGTCATCTCCTTTTGTCCTTATCGCCAATCTTGTGCCTTCATCCCCAAAAATCCCGGCAAAGTTAGTGCTGTAGGGGGCTCTACGCTCTGCTGCCAGTCATGTTCTCCCTCAGCAGCAAAGCCTTCCTCCTCAGCACTTCTGGCCTTCTTTAATGGGGGCTCTGGGCCTGTGCTTCCGGAGGGACATCTTTTCTCTCCGGGAACCTCCCTGGGAACCAACTCCAGACAAGGTCCCTCCATCATCTCCTTTTCTTGGCCTATGTTGGCCTTATTCCCTTCCTCCTTTTCCCCTATAACAATCCTTGTGGCACCCTTAGGGATTGTCTTGGGCTTGGCAACTGACACGGGCTCCTTCCCCTTTCCCGTGTACCCCAGCTCAGCCAAGGTTTTCCTGTCATCTGTGGTATCCTCAGGAGAGGACACCACATCGACGGAGGTTCCGCCACAGACCGGCTCTGGAACCCCTATCTCCTCTTCCTCCCCCACCTCAGTAATCTCTCTGCTGAGTTGGGTGGCAGGAGGCTGCCCCCTCCTGGCCATCTTCATCAAAACCGTACCAGGAGGTGGGACGACTTCCTTGAGAACGGCATACCCCAACGCCTTGGCGTGCAGGGATACGTCATTCCTCACATGTCTGAGGAAGTCCTTAAAGGGTCAGCTCTGCCCCTTTAACCTCTCCAGATTTCTTAGGGTGTCTTGCCCTGCCATCCACTTGGCGTCACCCACAATTTCAGGAGGGCATGTACCGGGCGTCAGCGGGATCCCTAAATCCCCCCGACAAAGAAGTAGTAGTCCCTCCAGTCCGAGTGGGAACTACTTGCCCCCCGAAAACATCGCCTTCCTCGTCTTTGACCGCAGGACCAAACACCCTCTGTACCTTAGCATCGCCATCCAGCTGAACAGGCTCCTGAACAGCGTCAAAGTCCACGGTATTCCCTGAGCCTGCAGCAGTTTCAGGAAGGAATACACGTATGCAATGGCGTTGGGGGAGAGTTGCGCCGGGACGATCTGAAACGAATTCAAAATCTCCTTGAACTCTGGTTGCGGCGGCAACATCAAGCCGTACTCCACCTGCGCGCGGTACAAGCATACTGCCCCTTTAGGAGGGCTGTTCTGTCGGAAGTCGGCGGTAAAGGGGAATAATTGTCAGGTTAGGGTTCCCTCTAAAATCCCTGGTCGTATTGAGCACCTCGTGCTCCATCAAGAGACTCTCTTGGTAGCTGGTATCCTTGTGGAACTGATCGGCCAGCTCCGACCACTCGATCTCTCCACCTCCCATGGCTTGATTTCGCAACGGACGGGGCGAAATTTTCTTCTCTCTTAGGGTCTGAAGACGAACAAGTACTCCAGTTGCCCCTTGAGGAAACCTTTTATAGGAAACAGTTGTGTCCTTTTGTCTTCTAGCCGTCTGATCTCTTTGATCAGTGTGCGAACGCAACCAGACCGTCTGTATCTTTTGACAAGTTCGGAATTCGAAGCGACGAACGGTTATCAAAGCGTGGCTTCCCCCCATTTCGTCGTACATCGTGCATGATGGTTCATAATCGAGCGCAACGTCTCATAACGGCATTCTGTTATCCCCTTTTCACTATTATCATCCGATGTTTTATAATCGTGCACGAGGATAGTAATTTTTCTTTTCTACTTTGAATTTGTCATTGGTTTTATAAATTCACACTTATGAATTCATGTTCTCTCTTTTCTAATCTCATGGTACCTGTTTCAAGCATGAAAGAAAAGACACACAAACAGAATTCATCCAAAACAAGTTTTTGAAAGAAAAATGCATTTCATTAATGATAAAACTTGTTACAATTTTATTTTCTTTAAAATACAAGGCTTCAGAACTTAGACACCTAGAGTAATGGTAGTGGCCTCAGGCACAAGGGAACCCCCTCTCTGAGACCAATCTATTACTCTCCTGACACTCAGGAGCAGATCGCCCGAGAGCTACTGGGACTCCTCTCCTCAACGATAGCTCCTTCAAACATGATGTTGATGATGAGGCTAAGAAGCTAGCTGAGGACGGAGGCAGGTCACTTCTGGCTCCTTGGTTGATCCTGCTGCTGGACTTCAGGAGGAGCACTCCGGCCTAGCCATCTGGCCTCAAGGGGTGTGATTTGGCCTTCTTCAGGACTCCTACGTAGGTGAGACAGATGATATCCCCAGCCAACGTAGGACCCTGATGGAGGGACCTCCTCTGGGCAGTAGCTCCCAGCATCGAAAAACCTGTCTGGTCCCTTATGACTACAGAAGAGAAGAACAGCAGGACTTCTGATATTCTCCTGATTCAAGATGCTTACATCAACCAATGTCTGTAGAAGAACATCAAAAGCCGCCTGATTCTTCACATGGTGAGGCGCTGACGATATTCACCGCCCTCCTCACCGCTTCTTCCAGATCCTCCATACGTTGTCCCCGCCATCCGGAGCTGTTCTCCACCAAGGCCTACCTCGGACTTCAGTAACTCCTCTCGACGACGAGTTTTGGAGGCCACCTCCCTCACTCCCGACAGTGCCTCCCTGACCTTGGCAACCTCATCCCTTAGCCAGCTCCTTTCTTCTTTCAAAGCCTCCTTCTCATCATATAAATCCTTTATCCTTTTTTGGAGGTCTTTGACTTGAGCAGAATGGGCCTGGTTCACATCCAATAGGCTACGATGGAACTCCCCCCTCGCAGCCTCACTTCTACTAGCCCATTCCGCGTTACTCAAAGACAGGGAAGCCAACTTGTCTTCCAGTTTATACAGCTTCCCTAGCTCCTCCCTGTGGTTGCCTTGGGAACGCTTTGTGACTTGCAACAAAGCGCCCTCCAACTCCTCTATCCTCTGAAGGTGGTGAGCCTCCACTTCCTCCTTACTCTTCAGAGATCTTACTACCTCCAAAACCTTGGAGGTACTCCCAAGGATCTTCTCCTCCTCCCTTCTTATTTCAAACAGCCTTTTCTCCCAGCACACCCCCATGTCCCCCCAACGTAGGGGGCGACATTGGGGGCAGCTGGAGGAACCCTCTCCTTCCCCTTAATTGCTCCCTCCACCTCACCTTCTGGCCCTTCAATGCCAAGGGTGCTTTCAGGGTGCTTTCAGGAGCAACCTGGGAAGGCACGTCCTTCTTCTCTTTAATCACCTCCTCCATCTTATTACCCTCTTCCCTCCTTCCCCCTTCTTCCTTTTCCTCGTCATTCCTAAGGTTCGCTGGAAGGAAAGAAGGGAAGAGGGGCTTCCTTTTCTTCTCAGGAGGAGTTGGTATAACAAGAGGGGCGGGACCGCAAACCATCAGAGGTGACTTCTTCTCTGCAGGAGCCCTAAACCTAGGAAGGAGCCGCTCAATCTCTTCATTCTTGAGCAAGATCTTCCCAGGCGCTAGTTTTTCTCCAGCAGCTGTTTTGCTCACCAAAGCCACCTCTTTCAGTTCTCTAGCCTTCGGAGGCAGCTTGATCGGAGAATCAGAAACGTTCACCACCTCTGTGGCCTCCACACCCGCCGGCTCATGCACAGACTCCAGTGTCTGCGCTAGAACAGTTGCAACCCTAACTGATGGAGCCTCCGCCTCCAAATTCACAACCGTGGCTCCCACTTCTTCCTCTTGGGATGCCTCAACACGAACCGATATCGCCGGTTTCGGTGATCCTTCAGATAGCGCCAGTGGCCTCTTCTTCTCAGGAAGAGGAGCATCAGCCGGAGGATCGCTGGCTCTCTTCCTTGTGATGCCTGCTAGGGTCATCCACTTCCTCCTCTCCGCCATCTCTCTAACGATTCTCTCTTGCAGAAATTTTCAGAGGCCAAAGGAAGAGAATACGAATCGGCAGGCGCCGCCCCCTTCTTATCCTAACAGGACTCGGGCAGCGCATCCACCATCGTGACGGTTCGCATTCCAGGACCCATATTAATATTCGCGCCCTGACAATGCGGGGGGCTGATGTTAACACGTGGTTCCAGTGCTGTATCTCTGTCGTACACGTGGCGCCTAGCTGACCTTCAGCTTTTCTTCGTTTTAACTAATTCATCTATTTGTTCTCCTGAAGGTCAGACCTCGGTCAAACCTCGGCCACGAAGGTGCAGTCAAACCTCGTCCACGATGAGCCAGGACCATCTCTGGTAACATCGTCCCCGATGTTACAAAACGGTGTCTGTCACAATCAAGCTTGGTCTGATCACGTCGTTCCCCGTACAAGAACATTTTTTTCGAACCTATAAGTCAAGGATCCGCATGGCTCAGCTGTCACGGATCCCAGAAGTAGTACCAATATTAAAAGATAGCATCCTCCTTCGCGGCTTTTGGTACCTCCGGCGGTCGACAAGCGGCTCTAACCTAGATCTTGTCCACCTCCTTTCCTCCGGAAAACCAGGATAAAGCTGTGCACTCCATCGCCTACAAATACCGGGGAACAGTCCCCAGGCAGGGGAGGGATCGGAGATCACAGAAAAAAGATCAGATCAAGGAGATCAACAGGGGCGGCCAGAGTGAAAGCAGCTCTCCTGATTCTCCCATTCTCATTATATTAGAGCTCCAATTGAGGAGTTCTTTTTTTCTCTCTCTCTCTCTCTTTCCCAAATATTGTATTAAGCCTTCACGACCACCCTCTTATTCTAGTGAAATCCCTTGGCTGATCGCTCAGTGGACGTAAGGGGCCTCCTCCCTGAACCACCTTAAATCTCTGTGTGCTCTTCTGGGTGCCCCGCACTCTCTCTCTTTCTTTCTTAAGCCTCCGTTAACAGGCTTACCACTCTGCGCGCCGCCGTCTCCTGAAACTCTCTTTCTTTTTTGGTGTTCCTTGGGATCCCCTACATCCTACGTCAACAATATTGTACTCCCTTTATAAACAAATATATATATATATATATATATATATATATATATATATATGTATGTATGGCAGAACTAATTTCAAAAAAAGCAATCTATATAGAATTTGTTAAAGATAGAAGTGCTCTATATGGTTTAATCTCTTGAGCTACGGCTATGCACTTTTCTTTTTCCCCCTTAGGATAAGCTTCTGTCTAGTTTTGATCCAACTTGTCTCAAATTTTAGGTTCTTTTCCCCCTTAGGATAGGACTTCCCATTTTTTGTCTAGCGTTGGCTATTTGGATCCAACTCTACTCAAACATGAAAGAAATTTGAGTTCAAATTAGTCCAAATTATTCAAACTTGACTTATTACCAGCAGTGCTTCTCCTACTTGTATAAAACAATAAACTAATCTTTTATCCCACTAGGTGAAACCGACTACATGAATCCTTTATTTTTATTACACTCTATTAAATAACAAATTTTTATTTAACTTCAAATATGTAAGATCACTTCTTATAGTTTCTTATCATATCTTTTTTGTCTTTTTTTTTCTCTTTTTATACAAGATTCAATAATCTAATTTTCTTTACTGAAGCATCTATCGTCTTATGACCCATATGTTCAAACCATCAAAGTTTCTCTGAATTTATCTTTAATTAAGACCACTCCAAATTTTTCGCAGATATACCCATTTTTCATCTTATCCTTTCATGTGTATCGGCTCATCCACTTTAGCATTCTTATTTTTGCAGCACTTATCTTATATATTTTGTTTCTGCTTTGTAGGCTATTATTCAGCATCATATAATATCACTGGCCTTACAATTATTATATAAAATTTACATTTAAATTTGAGTAAAATTTTTCTAACACAATAAGTCAAATATATTCTTCCACTTTATCCATCTTGTTTGAATCTTATTAATAATATTTATTTCACTGTTATTTTATATGATTAATTTAAAATATTTAAACTACTCGTTCTTCTTGATAACTTGATCATCAATTATCTCCCCACTATAAGTGCTTCTTTCTTAATTAAATTTGTACCTCATATATTCAATTTTTGATCTGTTAAGATAAAAATATTTAGATTTTAATGTATTTTTTCATGACTTGAGTTTCACCTTAGCACATTCTCTAATTTTATCAACTAAAAGAATATCATCTACAAAAGTATACACCAAAATACTTTTTTTTGAATATGTGCAATTAAAAACTTCATAATTAATAAAAAGAGAAATGAATTTAAAGTTGATCCAAACTTGAACGTAATTCAATTGAAATAAGAAAATTCTTAATCAAACTCTCTTATATTTGAACGCATCTACCGGCACTACTTGCATAAGCTTACAAAAGAAAAGGGAAAATGAAAAGGTAAAGATAATGGAGTGTAGAACACAACTTTCTGTTCGTCAGAAGGACACCAAATATTACAATCAGATGAAAGCAGAAGCTCAACAATCTAAAACATCATTTTAAATGCTCGATCAACAGAAGCTCTTTTGCTTATTTCCTGTTCCAACATTAAGAGATATGAACAGCCATTCCTGGCAGATCACCATATGAGAATGACCGCACTGGAAATGCCCATTGTTGGGGTGAAGGAGAGCCAAGAAGAGCAGCAACAGCTACAGCATTAGCATTGGATTTGCCTGAAGGCGGCAATGGTGGTAGTAAATTGCGTTGATTGTGATCCCTTTCTTCATCTTCAATCTGAATGCTGCTTTTATCTATGGGAGATCCACTCATGGAAGCTGCCAGAGCCAGTGCGGATATTTGAGTTGGGGAAGGGAACTTTCTGGCTACGATGCCTCCCGAGCTTCTCAGAGTGTTGTTGTGTGGCCTCTCTCCATCTCGCGCATTCTTCGTTGCGAAGACGTTCCTTTGTTGGCGATTACAAGCATTATCCGCTTTACCGAGATCTTTGGCAGAAGCACATGAGGCCTCAGCCTCAGAGAGGCTCGTGAAAGATTTAGATTTTCCAGTGTAGAAGTTGGAAATGCCTCGCCTGCAAATGGATAAAATTTATACAACTAAACAAATAGAAGAAAACTTTAGTATTAGTAGTGTTGACGTAAGGAAAGGGAGTCCTGAGAGACAGCAGAACGCAGAGAGCTAAGCCTAGTGATTAAGGCTTAAATGAGAGTGAACAACATCCAGAAAAACACACAGGAAATTTAAGGTGATTCAGGGATGAAATCCCCTACGTCCACCTGAGCGCCGGCGAAGGAATACTTCACTAAAAAGAGAGGAGCTTGGTCGAGAGACCAGTACAAGATCGCTCTTCCTTTAAGAGAAAGAGAGAGCTCTTATATTTCTAGCTTCTCTACTGTTACATCCGCCCCTGTAAACATGTCATTCAGAGGCTTTATAGGCAGTTTGTAGCGAATTCCTAGGAGTAGAATGTTGCAATTCTACTGATCCCATATCGGTGGTCCTCCCGCTGTCGGCCTCCGGGGAAATCGGAAGAAGTGGTTAGAGCATGCGGTTTCTCGTTTTTCGCATTTCATGGGAACCTGTAGTGGCTGAAACATGCGACGTCTTGATTTTCGCAGTGCATGGGAATTGGGAGTTGTGCAGATAAGGCACTCTGATCGCGACAGCTGGAGCTGGCGAAATATCGTTTTCGCTGCTGCGAGGATGAGATCAATCCTCGTAGTCGATGGAATGGAGGCTGTTGCACCAATCATCGCGGCCGACGTTTTTGGCAGAGCAAACTAGTAGGATCGGGGCTAGAAGCCTGCAAGAGAGAGAGAGGATTATTATTATAAATAAATACAAAGGGGTTAAGAAAGGATCCCTTTGGGAGCCATGTGTACGGCTGAGATGCTGCGCTGGAGCCACGTGTTAACATCAATCCCCCGCATGATAGGGCGCGAATATTTATGTTGGCCTTGGAATGCGAACCGCTATAGTGGTAGACGCGCTGCCCTAAACCTGTCAGGATAAGGTCAGGACGGCGCCCTGCCGATTCGTATTCCATCCATCTTGCTTCATAAGATCCTGCAAGGAAGGGGGGAAAGTTAAAGAAATGGATCCCATGGAATGGAAGTACCTGTCGACCGTGTTGGTGAAGAAGAAGAAGAGGGTGAGCAGCTCGCCGGTGGGAGACCTTCCTCCTGAGAAGAAAAGGGCCTTGGAGCCTTCCCCAGAAGTTGAAGTGTTGCCGGAGCCGGAAGCTACAAGGGCGGTTCCAGCGCCCCAAAAAGGAGCGGTGGTCCCAGCTGCTGAGGTGGTGGCGGGATCGCCGGTGTCCAAGGTTACTGAGGTTCTGGTGAGAACCTTGGAATCCACCCAGGGACTTGAGGGGGAGAAGAAGAAAAAGAAGGCAGAAGTGGTGGACATCTCTAACTCCCCCACCAAGGCGCCACCGAAGGCTGGGGAGAGGAAGGAGCTGATCGTGACGCGCTAGACGCTCGAAAGGGAGACCCTTCCCGCAGGGAGAATACTATTCAAAGATGAAACCATTGAGCAGTTTCTTCCTGAGGGAGGTGCAACAACCACAGGGGGTTTGCTAAAAACTCCATTGGTGGTGTGCGATCCTGCTCCTCTCAATAAGCTAGCACCCCTGCCTCCCACTAAGAGGGGAGGCCCTTCTTTTCTCTCTCTTCCTTCCGCAAGTGCTCGAGATGACGAGAAGAAGAAGAAGGATGAGAGGGAAAAGAATGAAAAGGAGAAGAAGGAGAGAAAGGAGTGAGTCTCCTAGGCTGCTCCTGAGGTTGCCCTTGGCATTGAAGGGGTAGGACGCGGCCTGGGCGAGAGGTTGAATGAAATAAGGACAGAGGAGAAGATTCTGAATAACACCTCCCAGGTTAAGGAAGTGGTAAAAATTATAAAAAAGAATCAAGAGGAGGAAGTGTGCCACCGCAAGAATGGCAGAGCTAGAGAGTGCTTTGTTGCAAGCCACAAAGCGCTCACTGGCCGATCAAAAGGAGCTGGGGAAGTTGTACAAATATGAAGAAAGGATAGCTTCCCTAGCTCTTAGCAATGTGAAATGGGCAGGTAAATCTGAAGTTGCGAGGGAGGAATTCCACCGCGCCACCTCAAAAATAAGTCAGGCGGTCAAGGACCTCCAAAAAAAAATAAGAGTTGGATGATGAAAAGGAGGCGTTGAGAAAAGAGAGAAACAGGCTCAGGGCTCAAGTGGCGGAGTCCAAGGAAGCAGAATCTAAAGCAAAGGAGGCTGCCTTCGAAGCTCGCCGTCAACATGAGTTGATGAAGTCTGAGATACGGTCCTTGCGCGCCTTGATAGATAATGGCTTAGGATGGAAGGGGCGACGCATGGAGAATTTGGAGGAGGCAGTGAGGAGGACAGTGAACATAGTCGGCTCCTCAGCCATAGGTCACCATGTGAAGAGCCAGGCAGCTTTTGATGTACTCTTGCAAACGTTGGTTGATGTAAGTATCTTGAATCAGAAGAACATCAGGGGTCCAGCAATTCTTCCTTTCTGCGGTCCCAATGGTCCAGACAGGTTTTTCAACGCTGGAAGCCACGACTTGGAGGCAGTTCCTCCTCCCTCATGTGCTTATGCTGGCTGGGGACATTGGTCTGTTTCTCCCTACAGAGGTCCTGATGAAATCCAAAGTGCTCCTTCTGAAGCGCAGCAGCAAGCTCCCCCTAAGGATTTGCAGTAACTTGCTTCCTTCCTCTTCTTCTCATCCTGAATCAACCATGGAAATTTAGATTTGATGGAATAACCGAAGAAGAGGGGTTTTCAAGCAATCCTCTAAGGGCACACTGCCGATTAGTAAGGAGAGGTATAGGTTAATCGGGAGGGAGATCTTCCTCGTATTTCATATTGACACTATAATGAGAGTTGTTCATGTTTTGAAGCCTTGTATTTCCTTTGACTCCATTGTTGATCCTGTACTCAGAAAGAAGTTGTAAAGTACAAAGAAATGAAAATTGTAACAAGTTTTGTCATGAATGAAAATGTATTCTTTGAAAATTTGTCACTCTGGATGAATTCTGTTTGTAATGTATTTTCCTTCTTTTGACTCTGGATCCGGCATAATGCCGGGACGTGGAAGCTGAAACTTCATCGCCTGGCGCTCTGACGGAGGGTTCACATACCTGTGCGCTGCGGCCTACGGAGTTGATTCTGTGTGTCCTGGCCACCATCTTCTTGAGGTCTCAATGAAAGCATCAGAAAATGTTGACGTAAGGAAAGGCAGTCCTGAGAGACAGCAGTATGCAGAGAGTTAAGCCTAGCGATTAAAGCTTAAATGAGAGCGATCAACATCCGAAAAAGCACACAGGGAATTTAAGGTGGTTCAGGGATTAAATCCCCTACGTCCACCGGCGTCGGTGAAAGAATACTTCACTAAAAAGAGGGGAACTTGGTCGAGAGACCAGTACAAGATCGATCTTCCTTTGAGAGAAAGAGAGAGCTCTTTTATTTCTAGCTTCTCTACTGTTACATCCGTCCCTGTAAACGTGACATTTAGGGGCTTTATAGGCAGTTTGTAGCGAATTCCTTGGAGGAGAATGTTGCAATTCTGCTAATCCCATACCGGTGTCCCCCCCGCTGTTCGCCTCCGGGGAAATCGGAAGAAGTGGATAAAGCATGCAGTCTCTCGTTCTTCGCGTTTCATGGGAACCTATAGCGGCTGAAGCATGCGTCTTGATTTTCGCGGTGCATGGGAGTTAGGAGCTGTGCAGATAAGGCACTCTGATCGCGACAGTTAGAGCTGGCGAAACATCGTGTCCGCTCCTGCGAGGATGAGCTCAATCCTCATAGTCGATGGAATGGAGTCTATTGCACCAATCATCGCGGTCGACATTTTTGGCAGAGCGAACTAGTAGGATCGAGGCTCGAAGCCTACAAGAGAGAGAGAGAGAATTATTATTATTAATAAAGACAGAGGAGTTAAGAAAGAGTCCCTCTCGGAGCCACGTGTAGGGCTGAGATGCAGCGCTGGAGCCACGTGTTAACAAGTAGCTAATAGTAGTGATGGTTCGCCAATATTCCTTTTGGATGAATGTCAATGATCAACTCACATTTGAGTTTGCAGGGTGAGGAGGGCATTTATAGATGTGAGCTGCCAACATGGAGCTACGGGGCATTTATAATCTTGGATGAATCAGGAGATTGTTTATATCAGCAATGAGAAAACATTTGTGAAACTTCTCTCAATTTCAGGAAAAATGATTTGGTTCAGGTAACATAACACATCAGGTGTATAGGGGCCACTTATATCATGACATAGGTGCAGGACCCAGCAATAGAGAAGAGCGAAAAATAGAGTATGAATTGATGTTAATTGTGAATAGTATTTGTAATGATTTTTTTTACTATATATACATCTTTTTGATACTCATAAGTATTTCTTCGCTACATACCCATATGAAACACTTTATTGTATATGGAGATCTTCTCATGCCTCTCCATGTAAGACCATAAAAGCATGTGATCTAAAATTTGTTATGCTACATATATTGCAATATATTATGTATAGGCTAAATACATATTGGTTGAAATATGTTACATATGGAATAAAATATGTTGTATGTAGCGAAAAGAAATACTTATACGTATCAAAAAATATCTATACATAGCAAAAAAAAGTTTATGTATAGCAGAAATGGCAATTAATGCAGTTTATTACTCCCCTCTATTGCTGGGTCTCGCATATCTACATGCTGCACTATGAGTGGCCTGCAAACATCTAGTACGTTATGTTTCCTGAATTCAATAATTTCTCCAATTTCAAATACCAGGGAATCAATCATCCACATACACTATTGATAGATGCATAGAGAAAAATTGTAGCAGAAACAAAGCTATTGATGAGGATGATGAACCTCTAAAACTCGCAATCTACAGTTAAAAGAGACTAAAATATGCAAGCAATTAAATGGTACACAGATTGTCAAACGTTTGCATTTATGGATCAATTTGAAACATACATCAAATTATAAGTTTTTATAAGGAAATTATCCTTTTTTTCTACGTTACCAATAGAATAAACATCCTTTGCTTCATTTGCCCAGTATTATAGAAGAGTAAAAACTTACCCATACATAAGTTCCAGTTGAAAAAAGAGACAATTCATAAAGAACTCAAGCTGACCAACAAGGACAATAACTTCAAGTTCAAACAAATATCAAACTGGTTAAAACATTGAAATAAAGTAACGACAGCAAAGTAAAATCCATACTCTACAAATTCAAATGTAGCCCTAAAGCAAGGCTCCAGTCATTCTCAATTTTAGCAAAATATGAAACTTTGAATCAATTATTTGTTATTTGAATGTCACCTAGCAGTTTATTAAAAGAGGATATAACATCTGATGAACCATTCCATCTATTGCATTCATGGATGCCCCTCTGTCTAATAACTCATCCAGAGATCTATCTGGATTAAGGAAAGCATTTCTGGGGCAGAAAATATATTCTATCCATGAAAAAGAATGGGTTGTTATTGATTATATGACATGCAATACAATCCATTTAGGGGACATTTTGCTCAATGTTATTGTAATATTATTTTAGAAAATTTGATTATTTAATTTGATAATATGTTAGATAATATTATAAAAAATTACAAGATTCTCACTTAGACTGACATCTAGACATCTCTTTAAGTGTAATAGAAGAATGTGAGATTTGATTGGTATTTTATTGTGAAATTTTAATATTACATCATTCAACGAACATCTAGATGTCATTAAACTAAATGTCCCTTTTATCACAAAGATAAGGAGCTTCTCTCATTTAACCAGTTCAATTTTACCACTAAAAATGACACCTTCAAATTCAACATACACGTAATGCCAAGTCAACAATTCAGGATCGGTGATGTTGCATAACCACTCATTGCCAAAACCCCTACATAATTCCTACAACTAAGGGGCAGCAGTTACAAAGAGAAGATGGAGATGCTCGCGGTCCTGATAAAAAAAGGGCTTTGAATCTTTGATATGCAAGAAGAGAAGCCTATGAGCAGCAGGACCAGCTCATATTCTTCCTTCGACTGGAAGCAATTGAGAGATATCCTGTTTCTCTGTACTTTTTCATCTCATCATGAGGTATTTCTTTCTCAATCATCCCTTCCAAAAACCTATTATAAATAATCAATATTTTTACTCTAATTCCTTCCAAAAAATCCTTTATAAATAATCAATATTTTTACTCTAATCTTGTGAATATAGAAGAATTTCTTTGGAATGACTTAAATTGGTGTTTGAGTGTGTCATTGGACAATCTAAATTTATCCATTAACAATCAAATAAAAGAACTATCAATTTTTATGTCTGAATTTAGATCATCAGTTTTATTAAATGGGGTTGCGTCATCGATAAATGTGACATTTGTAGCTGAAGAGGGTAGGAACTAATTGTCAAGTAATATTTCAAGAGAAGAAAATTATTAAAGTAAAGTATTGCCTTTCGTAGATTTCTAAGCCGAATGATAAGTAGTGAGAAGAGTACAATAATGAATCATAGTACATCAAAAAGGAGGAAAAATTTATCAGTTGTATAAGTAAATAATATGATATCAAATGTTAAAGCCGTTTTTTAAAAAAAAATCAAAAGACTAATAATGGGAAACTTCATGGTTAAGCGTATTTAAGCAGATTAGTACTGGATGGGTAATTTTTTGAGAAGTACTTAAGTCACTCAATTTTCTAAAACCAAAGTAGACAATTCCTCTACTATTAGCACACATAATGTTATAATATGATATTAGAGTCGATCTTTCACAATACGATGTGATTCAAGAACGAACAGCTTCCACCTTATGATGCCTGTAGTCGAAGAGGACGGGGAGTGACCGTTGAGTGATATCCCAAGCTCCAAGAAAATAAAATCATTGGAGTATGACAGATTTTTAAGCCGAATGATAAACCATTCCACATCGAAAAAATGAGAGTTTCTTAATTATATAAATAAATAATATAATCTCAAATATTAGAGATACTTTTGAGGGAAGAAACGTAAGGCTAATAATGAGAAACTCCACATTTAAACATACTTAGCTAAAGTTATACTAGGATGAGTGATCTCTTATAAAGTATTAAAGACAAGTAATTTTTTAAAGTCAAAGCGAATAATTACTCTATATTTGGGACACAACACGTTACAATAAACCTACAGTTCACATCATCAATCTCCTGATTGATTCATGAAAAGCAACAAAATTATTTTGGCTCAATAGTCAAGACTCAGACGATTTGATCCGTTTCAAACAAGTACGACTAATCGTGCAAAAGGGGAAACCAAAAAAGGGACCATGAATCTGGGAACCAACAGCTCCGGATCAAGGAACAGATCAAATTGAAAAAAAAAAAAAAAAAAAACAGAAATTATCGTGAATAAGAAACCTGAGATCGAGGTGATAACTTACCTAATCGGCAGAGCCGCCTCCATGGATTCGATCCCCTTTAGCACCCTCTCAAACTCGCTCTCCACCTCTTCCTCCCCCTCCGACTCAGCCGCATCGCTGTCATTTCCGATCGACGACGAGGAGGACGATTCCGCCGCTGGCGATGACCAAGGATCCGCCCTCCCACTTTCCCCGATCTCCTCCGACTCGCAGTAGATCTGGAGGCATCCGATACCGCAGATGGCTTCCGAATCCCCGATACCTTCCCCACTCTCCAGCGCAATCGTCGTTCCTTTAGACAGGAACTCCGAGGATCAATCCCCTTGGCAATTTCTCCGGCGGACGGAATTCTTCGCCGGCGGCGACGCCAGTTTCTGATCCACTCAACCCGCGGAGAAAACTAACAAAAAGTAAGAGAGCAGCTTAGTAGTCCTAACATACTATCTAACAGATATTTATAGTAATAGGATAAATTACTTTTGAGTCCCTGAGGTACGAGAGAGGTTGCATATAGGTCTCCACCGCACTCTTTAAATTCAACTCCCTTTTTTGTGTTTGTTCACTAGAGTAGGAGTCCTGAAGAAATAAGCGAGGGGTCTCGCGAGGAGGGAACTTGAATCATGGCTTGAGTTCCTACAAGGGAGAAAAAAAAAAGGCGAAAAATAATAAAAAAATATCGAGATTTACATAGTTTAAAGATATCTCTTATATCGATATGCCAACACAATTAAAGAAAATATATTATATAAAATGGGTCATTAGAGGTAATTACAAGGCTAAAATCAGAGTTATAAGTGGGGATGGAAAGCAAAAAAAGGGAGTTCATTGGAGGAAGCACTATTAGGGCTTTGGTCGTTGCCTCAGTGTGGTCTCCAATTACCTGTTTTCCTATCCCAAAATGGAAAAAGTGAATCGATAATCTCATATTTATTAAAGAGAATGTCGCCATGGTGAGTGGAGAGAGGGGCACATTCTCTGCTCAATGATTAGCATGATTGCATGAAAAAATTGAAATGCCCATCACATATCTTATGATCATCCAGAATTCATTAAAACTTTGAATTAACGATATATACTCTGAATTGCAATAATGTAGAGGGGGAAGATGATCAGTGGACCCCCAAAATCATTCGAAGAACTGTGATTATAGGAAACAAAATGGGTTGGAAAGAAAATCAAAGAAATTGATTATTTAAGTTTTAAACTTTGATACTTTTGTAAGAATAAAAATAAGAATGGAATAGATATAATTCTGGATAAAAGCTTAAAGGATCATGTATTAAAAGTCAAGAGAAATAGTGATAAAACTATGGCTTTAAAAATTATAATCAATGGAATGATTATATGCCCCTCAAGTAGGTTTAGATGCGAGCATGAAAATATTGAATAATTTGAAAAAGTTAATACAAAAAATATCTTAGGAGAAAAGATTTTTTATCAGAAGAGAATTAAATGAATATATTAAAAATATTGTTGAGGACTTCAATAGCATCTATAGCGAATATGATTTTAGAGAGACAAATGAGAAAAGTAAAATTATTTTAGAATTTTTCTCAGGATATGAATTTATAATTGCTAATAATTTATTCAAGAAAAAAGATGAGCATATTATCACTTATAAGATGAATCTTCAAGAAGTCAGATTAATTTTTTTCTTATAAGAAAAAATAAGATCACTTGGATTGTAAAGATTGTAAAGTCATTTTAAGTAAACTTTTGACTACTCAATATTAATTAATAATTTTGAATGAAAAATTATCTATTTTTTTTAGAAAATAAAAAATTATCAATTTTTGGATAGCCATAGATAGTAAAATTGCTTGAAACTGTCTTTCACTGTTTCCCTCTTCTATAATGGGTTGGCCACTGGAATTTTTCCGTCCCTAATGGGATATGTAACTCTTAATTTCTTCTATCAAAAAAAAAAATTGTTTCGTGGGAATCTCCACCTCGGTCATAGATAGCTGGAAAAATGACACCAAGAACTGTATTTGCCAATTGAATCCGCAATTATCATTGGACTTAGGGGGCGTTTGGTTCGATGTTATCTTGGTGTCATGTTATGTAATTTAGATGTCATGACATCTAGATGTCATGACATCTAGATGTCATCTTTTATTTAATAATTTTATAATCTAATAGAAGATTTTTTGTAGATGTCATTAAACCAAACAGTTGTTTTATCTAGATAACATAACATAACATCAAGATAACATTGTACCAAACGCCGCCTAATTAGTCTCCAATCTTTTTGTGTATTAGGCTGTCTTTTTGCTCGGGCGAGGTGTGCATGTACCACATCCATATTGTAGTGAACTTTTTATTTTTTAGCAAGTTAATTTAAAGGCCTAAGTCATAGTTCAAGAAAAATGATAAACTATTTATTAAATCGTTTGCACTTTTGGGTTTTTATATCTAAAAACTATTGGATTGAGAGAAAAATACTAAACCCACTTAGTTTTATGAAATGTTTTTTTATTTAGATTTAAATTTTATGAAAACTTTGTTATTTTGATTTAAGTTCTATGAAACTTTATACCATAATCTTTTAAGAAATTTTATGTTTATGATGAAAGTGTGAAGATTGGACCTTATAGTGAGAGACCGTGAATCTGAGGGATTCAATTGAATCAAGTTTTTAAAGTAGGACCTAATTTCAACCTAAAATGAATTACAAGGACCTGAACCAAATTTACCGTATAGATAATTTAATTATCGAGATATTAAGTTTCGCCGGCCGGCCGGCCGGCTGAGGCGGGCCCCCCGTGCTATCTTTGCCACGTGGCAGACTACAGAATCAAATAGTGATCATAATGCCACGTGGCATTATACTACATGGAATTCACTATCGGGAGAAAAAGAAAATGAATAAACTTTTATCAAAAAAAAAAAAGAAAATGAATAAACTTGTGTGAAGATGATTAAATGAGGTAACACATATAACTAAAATTATATGTTAATTCAAAAAATATATATTTGTAGCCTTTTATTTAAGGATTAAATTATCTAATATTTATATTTTTCATCTCTTTTCTTTAAGTCTTTTTTATTTCAATTTTTATCTGTTTTTAATGATTTAATTTTTTTATAATTTTATTATTATAAATTTTTTTGAAACGAGTTAGGTATAATCTTAATTGTCTGTATTAACTTTAGTTGGACAAAAAATGATAAATAAAAATTAGAATAAGAGTGTTACCTGTAAATTTATATTCAAAATAGGAGGTGCGGCATATAAATATTTAATTTAGTGAGTGTCACACGTAAAAAATGCTTTTTTTAAGTGATAAATATAATTTTTTTTAATATATATAATTAAGTGGCATGATGCCATCGTGAGGCTTTATTCACTCTCATATCATTGCTGTAATTTGTTGCTTTTGTTAACATTTTAGTATATAATTAATTTGAAATTTTTAATTTATGTTAATAATATTTGTTACTATTACCATACTAAATAGAATTATTTTTAAGGAGATTGCCTATTATATTATTGTTAAACCTCTTAATTTTGATGATTATAATTAATTTAACATTATAGATTAATTATCTTATTAAATGTGTTATTAGGTTAATTACGCCATAATTGAGATGAATGACCAAATTTAAGTTCAAGAGAAGAAATACACTTCATGGTTCATTTTTCTATTTTTCTTTTCTATGATATAATTGTAAGTGTTGACATAGGATGTAGAGGATCCCAAGAAACACCGAAAGAAAGGAAGAGAATCCCGAGATACGGCGGCGCGCAAAGAGCTGAGCCTGTACGTTAAGGCCTAAAACGAGAAGAGCATCCAAAACAATACACAGAGGTTTAAGGTGGTTTAGGAATGAAATCCCCTACGTCCACCGAACGATCAGCGAAAGGTTTCACTATACAGAAAGTAGTCGTAAGGGCTGATACAGTGTTAAGCTTAGGGAAGAAGAAGAAGGGAGAGAGCGAGAGAGAGAGCTTCCCAGTTGGGGCTCTAATACAGTGAGAATTCGAGAGAGTTGCATATGCTCTGATGGTTGTTTCTCCTCCGGTCCTTTTCTTGAAGCCTGTTCAAGAGTATTTGTAGGCGGTGGACAGTACAGCTTTATCCTGATTTTTTGGAAGGAAAGGGAGTAAACAAATCCTAAGTCCATGCTGCTTGTCGGCCACTGAAGAGACCAGAGTCAGTAAAAGGAGAGCTAGGCTTCTTGATCTTAGTGCTGCTCTTAGGGATCTGTGAGGATTGGAGCACACGAGTTCTTGGTTTGCGCTTCTGGGAAAAGTGTTTTGTACGAAGAACGGTGTGGTCGGGACACGCCGACTGTGATAGCTGAGTAACATCATCATCGATGTTAGCAGGAGATGATCCTGGACCGTAGTGGACGATGTTAGGCCGAACTCTCGTGGTCGAGGTTGGAGACTTGCGAGAATAAAATATTAAAATAAAGAGTTAGTGCCACCTGGGAGCCACGTGTATGGCTGTGATGCAACGCTGGAACCACGTATTAACATCAGCCCCCAGCATTGTCAGGGCGCGAATATTAATGTGGGTCCTAGAATGCGAACCGTCGCGATGGTGGATGCGTTGCCCAAGGCCTGTCAGGATAAAACAAGGGCGGAGTTCCGCCGATTCACATCTCATTCCACAAGTTTCTGAAAATTTCTACAGGAGAGAGTAGATTATTAGAGAGATGGCTGAGAGGAAGAAGTGGACAACTCTGTCGAGTTTTTCTCTGAAGAAGAAGAGAGCCTTGGAGCCGTCTGAAAGGTCACTGGAGGTAATTGGAGCTGAGAAGGCTGCTAACGTGCTCCAGCAAGAGCAAGCGAGAGCTCCGGTCGTAGATCTGGAGGTGGACGCTCTGCCTGCCAAAGTTGTTAGGGTTCTGGTGCGGACACTGGAGTCTACTCAAGAAACTGCAGCCAAGGAGGCGACAGAGATGGTGAATGTCTCTGATTCTCCGGTCAAGCTGCCTCTGAAGACTGCAAAGCGGAAGGAGCTGATTGTGGTGGCCAAGACTCCTACGGGGGTGAGACGAGCCTGGGAGGATCCTGCTCAATGATGAAGACATTGAGCAGCTTCTTCCCAAGTTCGAGGTTCTCCCTGAAGGGAGCCTGAAGAAGATGCCTCTGGTGATTTGTAGTCCTGCCCCTCTTGGTGAACCAATCCTTCTCCCTGTCAAGACAAAAAAGCTCCTCTTCCCTCGCCTTCTCCCGGCGGGTCTCCGAAACGAAGAGAAAGACAAGAAGGAGGAAGGCAATAAGATGGAGGAGGCGACTAAGAGGAGGAAGGAGAAGGAGGGGATTCCGCCTGAGGCTGCCCTTGGCAATGAAAGGCCAAGAGGCAAGACAGAGGAGGGGATTAAGGAGAAGGAGGAGATTCCTCTGGTTACTCATAATGTTACCTTTGGCATTGAAGGGACATGGCATGTCCTGAAAAAGAGTTTTCTTGAGATATGGGGAGAAGAGGTAAAGATTATAAAGAACACCACCCAGATAATGGAGGTGGTAAAAAATTTGAAGGGCAAGGAGGAAGGGGAGGCTCGCTACCTTCGGAGGATAGCGGAGCTAGAGGGTGCTTTGTTGCAGGCCACAAAGCGCTCTCAAGGTAATCATATAGAGGAGCTGGGGAACCTGTACAAATTAGAGGATAAGTTGGCTCCCTAGCTCTGAGCAATGCAGAATGGGTCAGTAAGGGTGAGGTTGCAAGGGGGGAGCTTCACCGCACCCTCTCGGATTTTGGCCAAGCTCATTCTGCTTATGTCAAAGACCTCTAGAAAAGGATAAAGGAGCTGGATGATGAAAAGGAGGCTTTGAGAAAGGAGAGAAACAGGCTTAGGGGTGAAGTTATGGAGGCGAAGGAGGCAGAGTCGAAGGCGAAGTAGGCGGCCTTCGAAAATCACCGCCGAGAGGAGTTGCTGAGGTCAGAGATACGCTCCATGCGCTCCCTAATAGATAACAGCTTGGGATGGAGGGGGCGGTGCATGGAGGACTTGGAGGAGGCAGTGAGAAGGGTGGTGAATATCGTCAGCGCTTCGGTCGTAGGTCACCATGTGAAGAGCCAGGCAGCCTTTGATGTTCTTCTATAGATACTGGTTGACAAAAGCATCTTGAACCAGGAGAATATTAGGGATCCAGCCGTTTTCCCTTTCTGCAGCCCCAAGGGTCTGGAAAGGTTCTTCGATGCTGGGAGCCGAGGCTAGGAGATGTCCCTCCCAAAGGCACCTACGTCAGCTGGGGATATCCACTTGCTTCTCCTTGTGAAGGTTATGACGAAGGCCAGAGTAATCCTCCAGCGGCGCCAGAGCAAGCTTCCCCCTGGGAAGGGCAATGATCTGATTCCCGCTCTTGCCATTCCTCAGCCTCATCATCAACATATATTTGAAGGAATGATCGGCAAGGAGAGAGAAATGGCAAGTCTCTTGAGGGTGCCATGCTGTTGGCAGAAGTATAATAGATTGGTCTCAAAAGGGAGGTTTTTCTCATATTTGAGATTGATACTATTACACTAATTATCTAAGTTCTGAAGCCTTATATTTTTCTTTGACTCTTTGTATGTCCTATATCCAATAGAGAGACATGTGAGAGAGCAAGGAAAATAAAAATTTATAATAAGTTTTATCATTAATGAAATATATTTTCTTTCAAAAACTTATTCTGGATGAATTCTGCTTGTACTTTTATCTTTTCTTTCGTGTTTGAGGAAGATACCACGAGATTAGAAAAGAGAAGGACAAGGATTCATAAGTAAGAAGGTATAAAGCCAATGATAAATTCTAAGTTAGAAGATGAAGCTAGCTATCGTCGTGCACGAGATTATGAGATATCGAACAATGATAGTTAGAAGAAAAAGTGCAGTCATCCTGAAACATCGTGCACGACACTAGGACGAAATACAGGGAAGAGGCGCTTCGATATCTATGTACCGCTTCGAATTCTGAACCTGTCAGAAAATAGACGGCCTGATCGAGCCTACGCGTTGATCGATGAGATCAAATGACCAGAAGACGAAAAGTCACAATTGTTCCCCATAAATCCTGTTTCAAGGAGGGAAGTTGAAACATTTGCCCGCTTTCAAACCCTAAGAGAGGAAAAAGAAGAATCCCTTGCTCCGCCCATCACGAATCCTAGCAATGGGGGGAAGAGAGATCAAGTGGGCAGAGTTGGCCGATCAGTTCGAGAGTGACTCTAGCTATCAGGAGAGTCTCCTGATGGAGCATGAAGTGCTCAACGCAACCAGGGGATTTAGGGGAAATCCCGACCTCATGGTCATTCAGCTCGCCGCAGAGTTCCGTCCAAATAGACTCCCAAATGGAGCAGTGTGCGTCTACCAGGCTCAAGTGGAATATGGGATGATGCTCCCTCCACAGCCGGAGTTCAGGGAGATCCTGAACTCCTATCGGATCGTGCTGGCGTAGCTTTCTCCCAATGTCGTCGCGTACGTATACTCTTTCCTGAAGCTGCTGCAGGCCTAGGAGATACCATGGAGTCTGACGCAGTTCAGGAGCCTATTTAGCTGGATGGCGGTGCCTGGATACGGCGGATGTTTGGCCCTGAGGTCAAAGACGAGGAAGGTGCTGCTCTCCGAGGCGAGTAGTTCCCACTCAGACTAGAGGGACTACTACTTCTTCATAAGTGGAGATTTGGGGATCCCCTTGAAGCCCAGAGTCTGCCCACCTAAGTTCATCGGGGATGCCAAGTGGATGGCAGGAACAAGGACACTGAAGAACCTGGAGAAGTTGTAGGGGCAGAACTGGCCCCTGAAGGACTTTCTCAGGCACGTGAAGAACGACACATCCTTGTACGTGCAAGCATTGGGATATGCCGTCTTCAAGAAGACGGTTCCACCCCCTGGCACGGTCTTGATGTTCAGAGGGCCAGGAGGGGATAGCCCCCCACCATCCAACTCAGCAAGGAGGTCACTAAGGTGGTAGAGGAGCAGGGAGAGATAAAGGTTTCGGAGCCAGTTTGTGGCAGAACCACCGTCGACATGGTATCTTCCTCAGAGGATACTGCGGATGACAGGAAAATTTTGGCTGAGGGATGGAAGAGGTATGCAAAGGGAGGGAACCTGCAACATCGGCCAAGCCCAAGGTGGTCCCCAAAAATAATAAGGGGATCGTCATTGGGGAAAAGGAAGGAGAGAAGAAGGCCGAAGAGAAGGGCCAAAAGAGAGGAGAAGAAGCAGAAGTACAAAGGAAAACTGTGAGTCTCTACCTAGACTTGGTGTTGAAGGAGGTCCCTAAACGAAGAGGGACCTCAAGGAGAGAGAAGTCCAGAGCCCCCATCGAAGAAGGGAAAGACTGCGGAGGAAGGTCAGTTGGCTTGCAAAGGAGCATATGATTCCACATCAATTTCGCAGGGAGGTTTGGAGACGACGTTTCGAGGATTGCAGTTGGAACGAAGGGAAAGATGAGAAAACTCCTCCTACTCTCCCAGCAATCATCGGAACGAAAATGTGTACCCCCGAGGGACATGATATTGGCAATAGGAGGTGGCTTTTTCACCAAGGACCTGTTGGAGAGGATGAAGAAAACCTCTACGCCAGATGCCTATGCCCAAGTAGCGAACAGGTTGTTTGCTGTGAGAATCTCCCATAACCCTATCCTTCTGTTACTTTCTGTTGCTTTCTATTTGAGTTGTGTTGACGACGCTTAATCTTTCAGGCGCTCGCTCGCTTGCCTCTGCTTCTGAATAAGACCTTGAAGATGGAGGAACAAGTGCTCGAGCAAGGAGGACAGCTTTACCAACAGGACGAAGAGATTGAGGCTTTGAAGGTCCAGCTTGCAGTAAAGTCTTCTCAGTTTGACGCCTTGCAGGCAGAGATGCTAAACTGCAGGAAGATTTTTGCAGTCTATAAGTTTGCAATGGGCGCGTTGAAGGCTGACAACAAGGCCCTGTGAGAGAAGTTGGACAAGGCCGCTGAAGACCAAAATGTCATCATTGCGGAGAGGGCTGCGGCGACTATAAAGGCCTACAAAACAAGCTTACCCTGCAGAAAGGAGAGGTTAAATGGGATCAGGAGGGCATGGAAAGGATTGGCCTCCATTTTGATTCAGGGGGGCAAGATTATCGCCAATGACCTTTCAGAAGTGGAGCCATTTCCTTGTCTGGCCGTTGATCCTATTTACAAAAAAAGAGGGATTGGACTTAACCGATGATCTCACCCAAGAGATGTTTAATCTTTTAGATGGGGAGAGTGAAGACTAACCCATCTTCTTGTAAAACGAGTGAATTGTAACCTCTACTTTGTACTTTTGAGATTGAAAGAATGAAAAAAAGCTTGCTTTCTTTTGCATACCTGTCTATTTTGATATTTATGAACTGAACAGGTACCTTGAAATGAATGCAAACCGCATTGTATGAGGCTTATTTAGAATTTTGATCTGAGTTAAGCCTCATAATTTCAAGAGATATAAATATGAACATCAGTCCGTGAGAACGAGCTCCATAATAGGTTGAATCTTTATAGAGCACTTTGTGAGATTTCATGCATGAAGTAGCGTCGGCGATCTCAAAAAGGGATTGTCAGACCGAGTGTTAAGAGAATTTGAATGGCTTGAAGCATCGTATGCGACATTTGAACTTATAGGATGACTAATCTGAGAATACTTAGAGCTTTGATCCTCAAACCATGGTCCTTTATGCAGTTACATAGAAAACATAATAGTTGTGATGACCCATCCTAGGAGGAGTTATCTGACCCAACACTAGAAGGACAAATCGTCTGAAAACATCGTAGTCGATGTTTGTACTTTAGGTGTGGGCTGACCTTCCTGGGGGTTTGTTCTGGAGAATCGCTTTAGAATATACATCTTTACAAACCTGCACAGGAAAGAAGTAATGATAATAGTGGAGATCCTGCCTAGGAGAAGTTATCTGACCCGATGCCAGAAAGACAGATCATCTAAAATATCGTGGTCGATGTTTGTACTTGAGGCATGGGCTGACTCCCGTTAGAGCGGCAAATCCTAGTGGGAAGCAAATCCTAGATTATAAAATTATTAAAAGATGACATCTAGATGTCATGACATCTAGATTACATAATATGACACCAAGATAACATCGAACCAAACGCCCCCTAAATTTATATTCTATTCGGTAGGAAGTTGTATGTCTTTATTTATTAATTGTCTAGGATATATAATTTTAGAATACTAATTATGTAAATCATCTAATCTAATATCCGAAGGTATAAGTCGGATTTCTATATTATTAGTTTCAGAAAAATGTCCTAGTAATCTTCAAGTGAAAGTTAAAGGTTTACTTCTTTTTAACATAAAAATATTTTCTAGTTTATAAAATATCATTAGACTTTGTCTAAATTTTATCTTTCAAATTTATAAATTAGGAAATATTTTAAAATTTATTACTTGATATAAAAGATTAATGATAAAACTCAAGATAATCATAATAAAATATACTTTTATAAGATAAAAAAATACAAAATACCCCACTAAAATTGAAATAGGTTATAAATTTTATTTTTTTAAAGATATCTTAATAGAACAAATTACTTTCACTAAAATCAGAATAAAAATTAGTTCTAAATTATCCGTGACCCGAACCCGGCTGGCGACTCGTTACCAGGTTAACGAAGCGAGCTCGAGGCTGAACCGCTCAAGAGGCTGGGCGGCGAGCGGAAGAATTCTCAAAGCTAGGGTTTTTCCAGGGGCGCCGGAGGCGATCGGCCGGAGGTAAATCTCTTCTTCCTCTCACCCTTCACTTGTTACCTATATCTATGTTTCCGATCAGTTCCCTAAATTGGATGCGCATCGAACCAGACGTCTCTCCGATTTCTCACGAGGGCTACGCATCTTCATTGATCTGCACTTATATAGGAAGTCGAGTAAGGTTAAGGGATGCTTGGAGGATTGTACGGCGACCTTCCTCCGCCGTCTTCTAGTCATTCTGCAGAGGAGGAGAAAAGCAGTAACTCAGTATGGTCCAGCAGCGCAAAGATGGCTCCGTCCACTCTCCGGAAGCCTTCTTCCGTCTTTGCCTCGCCGCACTCCGTGTTGAAGAATCAACAATCTCAGAACAAAGCCAAAACTCCTCTCCCACCTCAATCAAAGGCCTCTTCGTCGACCATGTCCCCACCAAGGCCCGATAATGACTCCAAAAGCTCCTCATTTCAACCGGCTCTCGTTGCGTTCACGTCCACTGTGGTCGAGGAGTATGATCCTGCAAGACCTAATGATTACGAGGATTATCGTAGGGAGAAGAAGAGACGAGCTCTGGAAGCTGAGACCAAAAGGGAGCTCGAGAGGCGGCGCAGGGAAGAGGAAGAGAGGGAGAGGGAGAGGGAGCAGCGGGAACGTGAGGCTGCGGAGCGTGAAGAGAGGGATCATCAATCGAAATTGAGCATATCAGGCGAGGAAGCATGGAAGAGGCGTGCATCACTGAGTGGTAGTTCCATGCCAAGGTCGCCTTCACCACCGCCGAGGGGAGAAGGGTTTAGCATCGGAAAGTCAGGTACAGCTGGGCTGGGTGTTGGTGCGGGAGGGCAGATGACAGCTGCACAGCGGATGATGGCAAAGATGGGATGGAAGGAAGGCCAAGGTCTTGGTAAACTGGAACAAGGAATTACTACACCACTTATGGCAAAAAAGACTGATAGAAGGGCAGGAGTCATTGTGAATGCTAGCGAGACAAAAGCTGAGAAGAAGACGAAGAGCGTAAACCTGAATGGTCCACCCACACGCGTCTTGCTTCTGCGAAACATGGTATATATTTGAACTTTTATAACCTTGTGTAGACCTTTATTTCTTATCTAATTCTGAGCCAATGCTGTGTGAGGTTTGATATTCTTGCCTTAAGATTGTCTGTAACATGCAGCACATATCAAGACTGCTTCTTACTTAACAAGTTCTGAATTGAAATTGAACAATCTCAGCATGAAACTTATTAACAGGGAATATCTACATTAAAAAGTCTTCTTGATTGACATGTCCATATGAGACATAAATATGTGAAAGGAAATGGAAAATATGGTTCAGTATATGAGAATGAAAGTTATTTGTCTACGTTCTATGGTTATTCTGTATGTGCACGACTAGTCTGATCAATTTCATGTTTTCATATGCATATGGAACTTTGTTGTTAAATTAGGGTTGCATGAATGAAACCCCTTCTCTTTAATGGAACTTTCTTGTTGAGTCAGGGAAAAGAGGGGAGCTTGGAGTACTTAGAGTGGTGAAGGGAGTGAGAAGGGAAAGAAAAAATTTGGATGTATGGAAGGTGTATTGTTGAAACTAACTCCACTTTTTTTTGTCTTGGGATGGGTTTAGTATACCATTTTTAAAATTAGATATGATGCACGATAAGGTATTGGGTCCAATATCATGACTGTTTCCTCATAATAACATCCTTGAAGTATTCTTCATGCTTTCGAAATAGACATACATATATGTTGAGCTAGGACTTGTGCTTTTCTATCCGAATTTTTGTTCTTTATCATTAAAGAAAGGCGTTCCTGGAACTAAGCCATCTTATTTTCAATTTTGGCCCCAATCAAATATCATGTGAAGGTAGGTAAGGATGTATGGAAGGGAAGGTTGCATAAACTTACCATATCCTTTTATGTGGCTATCCTGGATTTAGGTTGACCTAGAAATGAGTGCATCCCATTTTCATCTATATCTCTTATCAATCATCAGATTGAATTTAAGGATAGTGATGTTTTGACCACTTTCTACAAATTTGTTTACTTCATTTAGTATTCATCTTGAAAAAGAAAGAGGAAAGCCCACACACAAGTGCTTCCAACGGCTTACTGAATATTCAGCTTCATATGTCATAATTTGGTGTTGCTATTGACTCCAAACTCCTTTTTGAAGTTTTTGCATATTGTTAACTTTTCTTAGTTATATAATTTCTTAAGTTGCTTAGAAGTTAAATTGAAAATTAAAAAAAAAATCTGCATAAGGCATAACCAATGGACTGTCTGAGGCCTGAGGCTGAATGATGATGCCTGTTTTCGTATCTTTGATGTTCTACTACACTAGAACCGGAAGCATTGAAGATCCCATAACTAAACCTGAAGATGATGTATGTTGCTTCTTACCTTGCATTTCAATTGTTCAGGTTGGACCAGGAGAAGTAGACGATGAACTTGAAGATGAGGTTGCTTCTGAATGCGCAAAGTATGGCACAGTCACTCGTGTCCTCATATTTGAAATCACTGAGCCCAACTTCCCACCGGACGAAGCTGTTAGAATCTTTGTTCAATTTGAGAGATCAGAGGAAACAACAAAAGCATTGATTGATCTTGATGGCCGTTACTTCGGTGGAAGGGTGGTACACGGCTCGTTTTACGATGAGGAGAGATTTGGAAAGAACGAGCTCGCCCCTCTACCTGGAGAAGTACCTGATTTCACTTGATAAAAGAGGTAAGGGCCTGTGTTGATTTTCTTTTATGTCAAAATATGCCAGTTTTGTGCTTAAATGCTTAAGTGATAGTGTATGTTGGCAGTGATTTTGTGATTACTGAAGTAGTAACACAAAAGATGTAAAACTGAGAACAGCATTTCATTTTCTGGATTTTCGACTTAAATTAAGTGGAGTTGGATTCACCAAAATCCTAAATCCTTAACGCTAGACAGGTTTGTCTTACTTGCACATGGAGAGTTTGTTGCTTTGTAGATCCCATTATCCATCATATGCAGACATTCAGGTGATCAATAGCTGGCCATACTTCATCATCACTCAATATTATTCCGAACTATTTGGTTCGGCTAATAAACCTCCTTTTGCTGGTTAACCATCTTCATTAATTGATCACACTTCACTGCACTAATAAAGATGCTCAACAATAGGCTTCTCTGTATTAAGGGCATGTTTGTTTGTCGTGGTTAAACTAATATTATGATATTTTGTCTTGAAAAAGTTATGTATAATGTAAAACGGAGTTAGTCATTATTTTAGGATGTTTGTAATATATGAAATATAAGTAATTATTTTAATATGCGTAGAATATTAAAGGAAGTTAATTTTTTTTATTTTAAAATATGTATATGATAAGAAATATAGTTCAGTTTTAATATTGAGATTTATATAAGACGTGACCTGTCATTAACTTTAACCTTGAAAAACAAAAAAACCCTTTTTTCCTGATTGTTCGATGATGGTTTTATAAATTGTCTATTATTTTCATCGTGATAATTGAACTGTATGGCGAAGGGAAAGCCATCATACTGAACTAATGTTTCACTGTGGCGTGCACGCAATTTACTATGCCTTTAGAAATCACTTGTTGAATTGATTTAAGAACGGATTTCCTTCTTACTATTGCGTTGATGCTTAAAGCATGTGAAAACTTTCTGATGTTATGTTTGAAATTATTGAATCAAATCCTGAAGCATTTTATACTGAAATCTGCTCCAGATACTTCCATTCCATGTTGATACAATGTGATGCAGTGCTAACAGAATAGCCCTGCATATTCTGATACTACTATAAATTTATTTCAAAGTAGTTGTATTGATTTTAATGTCATAAAAAAATCACAAAATTTGGTTTAAAACCATAATAACAGCAAATTTTAGTATGAGTACTACTTTTGTTTTTGGTATAATAGCTCTGCATGCGTGCTCAGCGGAACAGGAGCCTGGGACATGGGAAGAGGTATGCAGCTCATGAAAGCAGGTTTTCAATTGGTTTAGGTTTAATTCATTGGATTATCCCATAGATTAAACGCGCCGTTGCCGGGTCCCAAGTCCCGGATGAGAAACGCGGAGGATTACGTTAGGCAGTCGACAACCAGCATAAAACTTGTCGAATCAATCATGACATGTGCACATTTAGTCAAGAAAGAAACACTTATATTGGAGATGTGACAATTGATGATCAAATTGTTAAGAATAGTGAGCGCTTTAGATACCTTGGATCAATTATACAAAATGATGGCAAAATAGATAATGATGTTATTAGCAGGATTTAAGCAGGATGGGTAAAATGGAAAAATGCTTCTGGCGTGTTGTGCGATAGAAAAATCTCATCCAGAATTAAGGGTAATTTTTATAAAACTGTAGTAAGACCAGCGATGATATATGGTGCTGAATGTTAGCCTGCAAAGAGAAAACATACAAATAAAATAAATGTTGCAGAAATGAGGATGTTAAGGTGGATGTGTGGATATACACGAAAGGATAGAATGAGAAATGAGTATATCCGAAAGAAAGTTGGTGTTGCACCAATTGAGGATAAACTTAGAGAAAGTTGGCTTAGATGGTTTGGACATCTAAATCGTAGGCCGATTGAAGCTCCAGTTAGAAAACTTGAGTTATTAGATTTTGCCCATAAACAAAGAGGAAGAGGGAGACTAAAAAAAACATGGCAAGAAATTATAAGGAGTGATCTTAGTTACTTAAACTTGGATAAGAATTTGGTAACTGATAGAGCGCAATGGAAACAAATGATTCATGTAGCCGATCCCATCTAGTGGGATTAAGGCTTGGTGGTGGTTGTTGTTGTTGTTGTTGTTGTTGTTGTTATCCCATAGATTAAATTTCGAATATACTCGATAATTTAGCTGATTAAACTTGAAATTCACTTTTGGGTTCTGTATTATTTTTTTGGGCTTTATATGGCAGGGTTTTCTCTGAATAATTTGGTAGATTAAATTATATATGCATGATAGGGTAAATGCTTGGCTGCTGTTGTTTTGTTATATAAAAGGCTTCAGTTTGAGGGTTTAAAAAAAAATTGTCTTTCAGTACAAATCAATCAGAATTATTCAGTCTTAGATAAACATGAATTAAAGTTGTTACAGAAATTATAATTTGTTTCTTAAAATTTTTTAGTTTTGATTTTAAGTTCTAAAAAATTATAATTTTTTAATTATTTTAAATTTAATTTTATGTATTAATTTTTTATAATAGAAATTATAATTTAATTTTTTGATTTTCAAGCTGTTGAAAAAAGTAATTTTTTAGTATTAAGATTTGGTTTCTCGATTTTAAAGCTGTTGAAAAAAATTTACTTTTTAGAAATTATAATTTATTTCTTCAAATTTTTTATGCTTAATTTTAGATTCTAAATAATTGTAATTTGACTCTTACTTTCTCTTAAACTTCAATTTGCATTTTAATTTCTTATAATAAAAATTATATTTTAGTTCTCTAATTATTCTTATCTTTAATTTTAAGTCCTAAATAATTATAATTTAATCCCTAATTTCTTTTAAACTCTCTTGATTTTTTATAATAAAAATTATAATTTTATTCTTAAATTTCTTTAGTATTAGTCTTAGGTCTATAGAATTACAATTTAATTCTTGGTTTCTTTTAGACTTTGTTTTATGTCTTAATTTTTTACAATGTAAAAATAATTTGGTATGCCTGATTTTTCTTAATTTATGAAATTACAATGTGGCCGCAGATTTCTCCCTGATTTCAACTCAAGTTCTAATTTCTCACAATGCAAATAATAATTTAGTCTCTCAGTTTCTCTTAGTCTTAGTCTTTGATCCTAACTACTTACTATGAGAATTATAAGCTTGTTCTCTAATTTTTCTTATATACATTATAGGTCCTATAAACTTATAATTTAGTCCCTAAGATCCTTATAGTATTCGTCTTTGGTATAAAATCCTTAGAACAAAAATTATAATTTCATCCCTTAATTTCTCTAAGTTTTAATCTCATATCTTAAGAAATAATAATTTAGTCTTCTGATTTCTCTTACTCATGAACTTAAGTTTGAATTTTTTTCAATTCAAATTTTAATTTTGTCCACTAATTTCTCTTACGTCTTTGGTCTTAATAAATTATAATCTAATATCCTTATTTTTCTTAATTTTTGGCTTTTAGCCTTAATTTTTAATTATTTAAATTTCTTTAGACGAAATTAATGTTTAGAACCATCCCTTGAATTTACTGTTAAATAAAAAGTAGAATCAAATTCAAATCAAATGACGAGTCTAAGTTGATTTTTTTCTTCATTCGGTACTTGTATAAAGGAACTCGATTCAAGTCTGATTCTAAAAATTTTGGTTCCATAAATTATTTGATTCAAGTACAAATTTATTGTAGAATTAATCTTAAGTAAAATATAATTATATTTCTACTAATATAACACATGTAACACACGTGCAGAACATATAAATATTTCAAATAATTTGTGTATATGATTATGCATGCCATTGAGAGAGCAGGGATGCTGGTTATGCTACAGTGATACTGGAGTTGAGAGGCACCACAGAATGTAGGGTTTCTGGAAAAATTATTGGGTCCGCCGCGCGCACCGTTCGAACGCCCAATCAGAGGGCGCCACGTGTGTCCGGACCCAGTTGTATGGTACACGTGGCGCCCTCTGATTGGGTTCCGGACGGTGCGCCGTCCGAACCCAATAACTTCTCGGGTTTCTGAGGAACAGTGGCAGCAACAGTGTTGAACTGTTTACTTGCCTGTTGATCTGCAGTGCAATGTTCTTACCTTCATTTGCTTAGAAGGAAAAACCTAGTTAAATCGGTAAATATTAGGTCCCAAACCAAACACACAATCGAGCTGACTCGAACCCAAGTTTTGTGGTCAATTTATATTTCCCGTATTAATGTGTCATGTTTACGTATCTATCAAAACCTAGTTTTATTATGATTAGATTCTAATAAATTTGTGAGTACTCTATTTGGGGATAGTTTCGAGTTTATTTCAAAACGAGTTTTATTCAAGCCTGCTAAAATCTTTTTGATTTTGAGTTATTTTTCAACTTTAAACGAGCTTAATAATAAGTCATTTTTTTTATAAAAATATTTATTATACATATGAGGTTTATTATGATATAATATTATCACTTTTAAATCTTATATTTGTATTTATAATTGTATTTTTTATATAAATTATTATAATGGATATATATATATATATATATATAATTTTTGCACTATACTTTAAAAATTTATAAATTTGTACATTTATATAAATATGGAGTCAATTTTAATTAGAATCATTTTTTTGGGGAGAGCTAATTGCGAATGAGAGAAAAATTAAGTCAATTTTAAATTGAAAAAATGTGAGTGAATATTAAACAAGTTTCAATTAAGTAGATTTATAATTCTAAAAAAAAATTAATGAGATACCTGTGTTTTAGAAAATAAATTTTGCACTACTTATATTCAAGTTATTATATATATATATATATATATAAAGAGTTATTACTTATTTCCGAACACAAAAGAATTTAACTAAATATTTTTTTTATTACTGTTGAATTATATCAAAAGGCTTAGCTTTAAGTCTGTGTATTTTTGCATTAGTTATTGTTAACACGTGGCTCCTGCGTTGCATCCTGGCCGAACACGTGGCGCCCGACAGGTCTGTACTTGATTAATTGATTTGCTGACTCAGCTTCCAGTTTGGCAGGACCCTTGACCAAGGTCAAACCTCGGGCATGAGGATTCAACCAACTATCATCCACGACGATCCAGCATAATCCCTCGTAACCCCAGGCACGAGGGTACGAGGTAACGCCTGTCACAATCAACTTCACCTAACCCTGCCGATTTCCGTACAAACACTCTTCCCCAGAAAAGTACCAGCATTAAAGGATCCCTACATCCTCGTACAGCTGCGGACTCCTCCAGCGACAGGTTAACAGCGCTCAGAGCCCAAGCCATCATTCCACCTACGGAAAACCAGGGTGGAGCTACGCACGCCAACGACTATAAAACCGCTGAATAGTCCCAGCCAAAGAGGACACGGCCAAGGAGGAGGGATACAGGCAGAGAGAGAGACGGAGGGACAAAAAGAGCAGTTTTTCATTGTATCAGGACCCCAACTGAGAAGCTCCTTCTCTCCTTCGTCTCCTTCTTCTTCTCCTCCCTCTCCTCTTCCCAGAACATTGTACAGCCTTCAGGGCTATCTTTTTCCTATTAGTGAAATCTCTTTGCTGACCGTCCGGTGGATGTAGGGGATTTCCTCCCTGAACCACCTTAAATCTCCGTGTGCATTTCTGGTTGCTTGGGACTAATCTTCTCCTTGAGCCTCCGTTAACAGGCTCACCTCCTTTGCGTGCCGCCGTCTCCCGGAACTCTCTCTCTTCGGTGTTTCCTGGGATCCCCACATCCTACGTCAATATTTTCTGGTGCTTTCATTGAGACTGGAAAGATGGTGGCCAGAACGCGCAAAACCAACTCTGTTGCCCGCAGTATACATGTAGGAGAGCCCTCTGTCCGGGCGCCGGATGACGGAGCCTCAACTTCCACTTCCCGGCGACGCGCCGGATCTACCTCCTCTTCCAGAGGCACCCGTGTCTCGGAGCTCCAAGGGATGCTCGCAAACCTCACTGACATGGTCACCGGCCTTACGGCGCAGCAGGCCGTCATCCTCAGACAAACTCAGCCAGTTTGTGCAGTACTCCCTCCCCCACCGGTAGCGGCGGTCCCTGTTCCTCGCCCGCCGGTACCAGCGGTCCCTGCTCCTCCTCCGCCGGTTGCAGCGATCCCAGAGGTGATTCCGCCACCCGCGGCGGCCCCAGCTCCGCTCCTGCCGATCCCCGCGGTGGCCGAAGTCCTAGCACCGGCGCCGCAGGCCGCACCACTCTCCGTCCAATCTTCTGGTTCCTCCAGACCACCCATACGCCCTTTCCGTTTCCAGGAGGTTCATCAAAACCCCCTTCCATCTTGTCCACTACCACAACCTGCCTTTCTCCCACCTGCTTTTCCTCCATTTCTAGCTGGAAGAGACCCCCTCTTTCCTGGCGCTCAGGCTCCTCATCATGGACCTGATCCCTTCTTCGGGCCAATTGACGGAAATGCCCCCTTTTCCGATGCCATCCGTTTGGCCCCTATCCCAGAGGACTTCCGGCCACCCAGGTTGGAGGTTTACAGAGGAGCAACAGATCCCCGTGAACATGTGCAGGGGTTTGAAGCCGCCGTCCGATATCGCCGGCCGGACGAGGCCACTAGGTGTCACCTTCTTGCCAACACACTGAAGGGGGCAGCATTCAGCTGGTTCATCAAGCTGCCATGGGGTCACATCACCTCCTATGAACATCTGAAGTGGGAGTTGATCGCCCGTTTCATAGGGCGGACCCGTATGGTCGTGTCCGACATGGTCCTCGCCAACATCAAGCAAGGCGAGAGAGAGAACCTTTGGGATTACACCAACCGCTTCTTCGCCGCTGCAGCGGAAGCCGAAGATGTAGAGCCTGCAGTGGCCATGCACAACTTCCGGAGAGGGCTCAAGGTAGGGGACTTGTCCAAATCCCTACAGTTGGCCAAACCTCGGAGTTACCCAGAGCTAGTGGCCAGGGCCAGTCAGTTCATGCTCCTAGAGGATGCTGAATCCTCCCCCACAGGCGTTTCCGGGGAAAGAAACAAGAGAAAACATCGGGGTGTCGAACCCCCGGTTACGAGGATGCAAGTGGCCAGACCCCGCGATCGACAAGGGGAGAGGCCCCGGCAAGATCAACCCCCGAAACTTCTTCTGTCTAGGCCACTCCCCGAGGTTTATGCGGCAGCCATCAAGCAGGGATGGATAAGGCCCACCGGACCTAAACCGGCACCGCCACCTGGAGTGGATCCTAACGACTACTGCGAGTTCCACGGGAACTATGGGCACAGGCTTCACCGCTGTCGAGGCCTCAGAATCTTGCTCGAGAAACTGCTGAATCAGGGCAAGCTTGAGGAGTTCATGCAGATGGCCCCAACCTTCACTGCCGCCCAGAAAGGGAAAGCCCCCGAGACTGCTGAAACTCCCGCAAAGGCCCTACCACCCGTAGGCCCTAGCCAGCAAGGGCGCCCTTATCCTCCGGCTACCAGAACTATCAATGATATCTTCAGCGTTGACCCAACCGCACAGCGCCAAGGAGCAGAAGTTGGCGGTATCTCTGAGCATCATGCCTCATCCATCCCCCTTACGTTCTGCAGTGAAGATCTCCCCCACCAGGGCAACTTGCATAACGATCTGATCGTGGTCGTTGCCCGTATTGCTGATTTCGATGTCCGGTGGGTGCTCCTCGACTCTGGGAGCGCCGCCGACATCCTATTTGAGTCTGCCTTCCTCCAGATGGGACTCAAAGAGACTAACCTCCTCCACGCTGGGACTACCTTACTCGGTTTCTCCGGTGAAATGGTCCAACCCCTTGGATTCATTACTCTTCCCGTCTCCTTCGGTGATGACAATGGCCACGCTATGAGCATGGTCAACTTCGCAATCATCAGAGCTAAATTGGGCTACAACGCCATCCTGGGGAGGACAACTCTAAACTCCTTCGGGATGGTGATTTCCACGCCCCACCTGTGCGCGAAGGTTCCGACCTCTAGCGGCGTTGTTACCATCCGAGGAGACACAATACAGGCTACCCGCTGCTTTCAGATAGCGGCGCAGCTTGTAGTCGATCAAATGGATCCCAGGGAAACCCAACCGGTCACACCGCAAGAAGGGGTCATCAGCGTAGCCTTAGGAGGTGAAGACTCTTCTAAAATTGTAAATGTTTCATCTTTTCTGAATGAGCAGGCAGAGGTTACTGCCTTGCTTTCGGACTATATCGATGTTTTCGCATGGTCTCCTGAAGATGTTACAGGCATGGATAGGGCTGTTTGCGAACACCACTTGAATGTGTCCCAAACCGCCGCCCCCGTTGCACAAAAGAAGAGAGCAATGGTCGGGGAAAGACAGGATGTCATTAAAGAAGAAATCACAAAGCTGCTAGGGGCTGGCTACATCAGGGAGGTACAATACCCCCGATGGTTAACCAATGTGGTAATGGTGAGAAAAACCAGTGGGAAGTGGAGAATGTGCGTGGACTTCAGGTCACTAAATCAGGCCTGTCCTAAAGACACTTACCCCCTCCCTCGTATCGACACGATGATAGACCGAACTGTCGGGTACAGGGTTATGAGTTTTCTGGATGCCTTCTCCGGGTATCACCAAATCTGGATGGCCAAGGAGGATGAAGAGAAAACAGCTTTTATCACTGACTATGGCACTTACTGCTACAAAGTCATGCCCTTCGGTCTCAAAAATGCCGGTGCCACCTATCAACGCATGATTGACGTAGTCTTTAAAAATCAAAGGGGGAGGAATCTCGAAGCTTACATAGACGATGTCTTGGTCAAAAGCAAGACTTTAACAGAACACCTTGGTGATCTCCGGGAAACGCTCGACACTCTCCGAAGGTACAATCTCAAGCTCAATCCTGCTAAATGTACTTTCGGCGTTGCTTCAGGAAAATTCTTAGGATACTTGATCTCCGTCAGAGGGATAGAGGCCAATCCCGATAAAATATCAACCATTCAAAGCATGCCCTCTCCAAAGACGGCAAAGGAGATCCAGAAGTTGGCAGGGCGGACCAACAGTCTGGGCAGATTTATCTCAAAGGCCGGCGATCGATGTTCCCCTTTCTTTCGATGTTTGCATAATAACAAGAAGGGACAGTGGGACGGCGAGTGCGAAGCTGCCTTTACTAAACTGAAGAAGTACTTAACCTCGGCCCCAGTACTGGTAACGCCAAAGGAAGGATCAATCTTATCTCTTTATTTGGGAGTATCCGACACTGCAGTCTCAACGGTACTCCTCGACAACGAGAAGGAAGTTCAACATCCCATTTTTTATACCAGTCACATACTCCTAGACACCGAAAGTCGATATCCCACTCTGGAAAAGCTCGCTCTGGCCCTTCTCATGACAGCCAGGAAGCTACGGCCTTACTTTCAATCCCATACCATCCAGGTCATCACGGATCAACCGCTCCTAAAAATATTGCATACTCCCGAGGTTTCAGGGAGATTACTCAAGTGGTCTGTCAAATTGAGAGAATACGACATCAGGTTTGTCCCACGGACAGCTATCAAAGCTCAGGCCCTGGCCGACTTCGTCGCTGAGTTTTCCATGACGAAGCCGCCGCCCACCAAAACCTTGGCGAATCTCTGGTCACTTCATGTCGACGGTGCGTCAGGGTCACAATCTCAGGGGGCCGGGATCCTCCTAACCAGCCCATTGGGGGCTGTGCTTCACAGGCTGTGACGCTTCGTTTCAAGGCAACCAACAATCAAGCAGAGTATGAAGCCCTCATAGCAGGGTTGAACTTCGCGCTCAGCCTCGCCGTGAAGCGCATACAGGTGTTCAGCGATTCCCTACTAGTCGTCAATCAGGTGAACCAGATGTTCGAGACAAAGGACGAGATTTTGAAGAAATATCTGCAACTGACCAAGTCCCTTATTTCTCTATTCGAAGATTTCTCCCTGACACATATACCCCGTGAAGAGAACCAGGTGGCAGACCGGCTCACAAAGGAGGGGCTCCCCGACCTCCGCCAGACTCAGGTGTTCGAAAGGCCTAGTTTCGAGTGCACCAAAGTCTCTTCTGATAAGCAACCACCCTGCTGGATGGATGAGATCCTTAATTACTTGAAGAGTGGGACTCAGCCTGACAACAGACGAGAGGCACAGAAACTTAAACTTGCTTGTGCCAAGTACGCCCTCATCAACGGAGAGCTCTATAGGAGATCCTATGCTAAGCCCCTCACCAAATGTCTGAGACCAGATGAGGCTTTAAAAGTGATGGAAGCGATACATCGAGGAGAATGTGGAACACATGCACGAGGTAGGAGCCTTGTCATGCGAATCCTACGCCAAGGTTTTTTCTGGCCCAACATCCACAAAGACGCTCAGGTATTTGTAAAGAAGTGTCCTCAGTGCCAGTACTACGCCGACATGCAGAGGCAGCCCGCGGGATATCTCAAACCCATCAACTCATCTTGGCCCTTTGCCATTTGGGGGCTGGATTTCTTGGGGCCGATGCCTACAGCCATGAAGGGCTATAAATGGATACTAGTTGCGGTCGACTACTTCACAAAATGGATTGAGGCCAAACCACTTACTCAGCCCACTACCCAAAACGTCGAAAACTTCCTCTGGGCCAACATCGTCTGCAGGTATGGCATTCTCATGATAATCATCACAGATAATGGCACTTCATTCGCCAATCAGAAGATCCATGATTTCTGCGAAGAGCACCAGATCAACCTCAAATATGCCTCTGTTTGGCATCCACATACTAACGGACAGGCGGAGGCCGCCAACAAAAGCATCTTAAACATCTTGAAGAAACGCCTAGATGGCGCGAAAACCCGATGGCCGGAAGAGTTACCAGGAGCTCTTTGGGCTTACAACACAGCTCCTTCCGAGGTTACCAAAGAGTCTCCCTTCTCCCTTCATTTAGAATGGACGCTGTCATACCAATTGAACTCGAACACCTCTCTCCCAGAGTAGAAGCTACCGCCAGCTTCGAACCCGAGGCTTTGCAAACTTAGATGGAAGAAAACGATGATTCACGAAGGGTCGACTTAGACCTCCTGGGACAAAAAAGAGAACTAGCCGCACTGAAGCGCCTTGAGCATAAACGTCGGGTAGAACGATACTACAACCGAAAGGTCAGTCCCAGAACTCTCAATCAGGGTGATTTGGTCCTCAGGCGGCGATTACTCGCCGGCAGTAATTTAGGGGTTCCCAAGCTTGAGCCAAATTGGGAAGGCCCTTACATCATGCGCGAGGTTGCTGGGCCGAATGCTTACTACCTTATGACGGCGGAAGGTACTCAGATCCCCAGGAGTTGGAGTGGGGATGAACTGAAGAAGTTTTTCGCATAAATCTCTCGCTTGTCCATCTTGGTATTCTTCATTTGTATAGATTCATTCAAAGGATTTATTTATAGAGGATTCCAGCGCCAAATCCTGGCTTTATTCTCGACCTGTATTTATTTATATTTTGGAAGGCTTCATACTTCCAAACATACTCATGGCAAGTGGTCCTTATATATGGAGACATCTATATACATACTTCGACCATAGTGTCGCTCAGGTATGATCTCAACTCAATCTCAAAACCTCGTGCCCGAGATGTCAAATCTCGTGCATGATGGTACTCACTAACCTTCATTAATACGGTGATCATCAAGCCTAGTAGCGCCTGGCAGGCAGGGTTTCCTACAAACATCTGGGACCCTTCCATAAGCCCATCCGGTCAGCGGAAGGTCTGAAGGCCTGCTCGTAACCTTAGGGCTGTCTCTGTTATCGAACAAGATACAGGTCCCCCCTAAGCAGAGTGCCTTCGCTTCCCACTAGGATAACTGTCATTCCAAGAGGGTCAGCCCTTGCCTCAAGTACAAACATCGTACACGACGTTTCGGACGAACAAGTCCTTTTGGCATTGGGTCAGATAAACTCCATTTAGGCAGGATCTCCACTACTATCATTACTTCTCTCCTGCGCAGGTTCACAAAGGAATATCTATAACTCTAATGAAGGGGATCCCCGAGGTTAACCCTTGCCACAAGTACAAACATCGTGCACGATGTGTTAGACTCTCGAAGTCCCTTTGGCATTGGGTCGAAAGGCACCTTTTGGGCGGGATTCACCCTGACTATCACAATATTCCTCTTCCTCTATGAATTTCAGGAAGTTCCAAACTTAAAGCCAACTACCAAGCGGCTCAAAAGCTTATTATCATTCTTTACAAAGGTGTTCCAAGTTTGAGCCCATCTATTACAAGATTCAGGAAACCTACGAGTTTTTTTCAGAATCAGCCTGGATATCTAATATCTTAAATCCTATAAAAAGGTACATATACATAAACAGCAGAATAAATAGGTATGAAATAAACAAACTTTCTTTTTATTCATCTTTCGAAAATTACAAGAAGGATTACATCATTTTATAAGGAAAGGGATTAACCTTCATTGATTCCATCCAAAAGGTCAAAAAGCTGTTGGATGGTATCGTCGGTCAGATCAAATCCTTCCTCCTTATAAATTGGATCTACGGCCATACAAGGGCCCCCTCTTTGTTGCTCTTTCCCTTTTTCAGAGGGGGCTCCAGACTGTTCTCTTTGGAGGGCCCTCTCTTCTTCTTAGGGGTTTCAAGGGAGACCAGAGCCTGGGAAGGGGCGACCACTACCTCCCTTTCTGGGCAGGAAACCACCGCCATTTCTTTTCCTGCGCCACCTTCGGCCGCCTCTTCTTGGCCCCCCTTTCCTCCTATGGTAATCCCCACGGCAGCTTTAGGGATTACCTTAGACCTGGCCAAGGAAGCAGGCTCCTTCCCTTTACCTGCTTCTTCCATCACCTCAGCCAAAGTCTTCTTGTCATCTCCAGAGTCGTCCGGCGAGGATACTACATCAATAGATATCCCGCCGCAGACAGGCTCTGGAACTTCCACTTCTTCTTCCCCTGCCTCCTCAACTATCTGCTTGCTGAGTTGAGTCGCCGGGGGCTGCCCCCTCCTGGCCCTCCTCATGAGTATTGTTCCAGAAGGAGGAGTAATCTCCTTGAAGATGGTGTACCCCTGCGACTTAGCATACAGGGATACATCATTCTTCACCAACCGCAGGAAGTCCTTCAGAGGTCAGTTCTGCCCTTTCAGAATTTCCAGGTCCCTCTAGACCGACGTCCCCACCATCCATTGAGGATCGCCGATGAACTCAGCAGGTCAAACTCCTGGCGTCAAGGGGATCCCTAGATCTCCGCCAATGAAGAAGTAGAAATCCCTCCAGTCAGAGTGAGAACTGCTAGCCCCCGAGAACATCGCCTTCCTCGACCTCGACCGCAAGGCCAAACATCCCCCGTACCCCAGCACTGCCATCCAGCTGAACAGACTTCTAAACAACGTCAGACTCCATGCTATCCCCCTGGCTTGCAGAAGCTTCAGAAAGGAGTACATGTAGGCGACGGCGTTAGGAGAGAGCTGCGCTGGTACAAGTTGAAAGGAATTCAGAACTTCTTTGAACTCCGGTTGCGGTGGCATCATCAAGCCGTACTCTACCTGGGCTTTGTACACACACACTGCCCCTTCAGGGGAACTGTTTGGCCGGAGGTCGGAGGTAGGCGGGATGACCATCAAGAGAGGGTTTCCCCTGAACCCTTTGGTTGTGTTGAGCACCTCATGTTCCATCATGAGGGACTCCTAGTAGCTGTTATCTCTCTGAAACTGCTCAGCCAGGTCGACCCACTCAATCTCTCTTCCTCCCATTTTCGCTCAGTCCTCCCTTTCAAGCGGGCGGAGCAGGTACTCTCTTTCTTCTCTCTCGGAAACTTAGGGTTTTTCGAAAGAAAGAAGAAGCTCCCGCTCAGACAGCCATTTATAGGGGACGGATGCGACCTTTTGCCTCCCGACCGTCTGATCTCCTGGATTAGCGTACGAGCGTCATCCGACCACTCGTTCCTTCTGACAATCCCAGGAACCGCAGTAGCGTGCGGGAATCGAGGCGACGCGCGGTTTATGAGACGCCACTCCTCTCCATCCCGCCGTTGTACCGTCCACGATACCCATATATCGTGCACGAGGGTTCGAGGGTTGCCTTTTTTCCTTCTCCTTATGTTCGGTATTCATATATCGTGCACGAGGGTTCGAGGGTTGCCTTTCTTCTCCTTGTGTCCGATATTTATTATGTCGTGCACGAGGGTTCGAGGGTTGCCTTTTTTCCTTCTCCTTATGTTCGGTATTCATATATCGTGCACAAGGGTTCGAGGGTTGCCTTTCTGCTCCTTGTGTCCGATATTTATATATCGTGCACGAGGGTTCGAGGATTGACTATTCTCTTCCTTATGTTCGATATCCGTGTATCGTGCACGAGGGTTCAGAGATAGTCATTCCGCCTCTTTTACTTGGTTTTTCTTTGCTTTTTGGAGTTCTTTATCTTTTACTTTTGGATTCATGTATTTTTTCCTAAAAAATTTGTGATTCAAAAAACACGAAAAGGAAACATACAGGAGAATTCATCTACAACAAATTCTTGAAAATGAAAATATACGTTTTCATTAAATGATAGAATTCGATACAATTTCTCTTTTTGTCCTCACATGTTCCTCTCATGAGTACAGGAAAAACAAAGAAAGATACAAGGCTTCAGAACTTAAACACCTGGTCTGACGAATTCAGACCTCTTAACCAGGGCTCCTCCCCAGGATCTCCTCCTCTCCTCTGTCAACATCCTGCAGGTTGTTCATCCGAAAAATGGATCCTTCAAGTGCTGCGAGGAGAGAAGATTATGCCGTCAGGCTGAGGAGCTAGTTGAGGAGGAAGGCCCGTCACCCCTGGCTCAGCTGGCGCCCCTGCTACTGACCTCCAGGAGGATCACGCCGGCCTAGCCACCTGGCTTCCAGAGGAGTCGCAGGGCTTTCCCCCGAGGTCCCGGGTTTCGGAGGCCAACTTCCCCAACCTGCGTAGGACCTTGGTGGAGGAATCTCTTTAGGAGGATAACTCCCAGCATCAAAGAACCTGTCTGGCCCCTTAGGACCGCAGAATGAAAGAACCGCTGGGTCCCTGATATTCTCCTGGTTCAAGGTACCTACATCAACCAATGTCTGCAGAAGAGCATCAAAGGCAGCCTGATGCTACGTATGGCGACCCATCGGCGAGGCGCTGACGATCTCCACCGCCCTCCTCACCGCTTCTTCCAGGTCCTCCATACGTCGCCCTTGCCATCCAGAGCTGCTCTCCACCAAAGCCCGCAGGGAGCGAACTTCAGACTTCGACAGCTCCTCCCGGCGGCGAACTTCGGAGGCCGCCTCTTTCACCCCTAACAATGTCTCCCTGGCCTTAGTCAGCTCCTCCATTAACCTCCTTCTCTCCTCCCTCAAAGCCTCCCTGTCATCATCCAAATCCTTTATTCTTTTTTGAAGGTCTTTGACATGGGCAGAGTGGGCCTGGTTCACATCCGCCAGACTGCGGTTGAACTCCCCCCTCGCAATCTCACTTTTATTAGCCCAATCCGCATTAGCCTGGGCTAGGGAAGCTAACTTATCCTCCAAGTGGTACACCTTCCCCAACTGCTCCCTCTGATCAGTCAAAGAGCGCTTTGTAGCTTGAGACAAAGCGTCCTCCAGCTCCCTTACCTCACGAAGGCAACGGGCCTCCACATCCTCCTTGCCCTTCAGAGTCTTTACCACCTCCAGGGCCTCAGAGGTGTTTCCTAAAATCTTCTCCTCTACCCGCCTGATCTCACTCAAGCGGTCTCCCAGCTTGCCCCAGATCTCTTCACCAAATACAACACTGGGGACAGCTGGGAGAGTCTCCCCCTTCTCCTTCGCCGCCTCCTCCATCAGGCCTCCTGGCTAGGGGTGGCATCGAGTCGAGTTCGAGCGAGTTTCAGTATACTCGAACTCGAAAAATTCGATTTCAACGAGACTCGAAATCGACTCGAACTCGAATCATTTCGAGTCGAGTCAGCTCGACTCGATTTAACTCGAGTTCGAGTCGATTTCGAATCGATTTCAGTTTTTGGATAAATTTAAATTACATAATAAAAAAAAATATTTAAAATGGTTACACTTTAACTCAAAAAAAAATATTTCCATTTTCAATTTTCAATGTGTCACTCTTTCATAATATAATAAAAACATTTAATAAATAATTTTATTTCGAGTCAGCTCGATTTTTTTCGAGCGAGTCTAGCCAAACTCGAAATCGACTCGAAATAATTTCGAGTACACTGAATAGCTCGAAACTCGACTCGAAATGACTCGAATCGATTTCGAGCCGAGTTTTTTATCGAGCGAGTTTCGAGCGATTTTCGATTTTCGAATAAAATTGCCAGCCCTACTCCTGGCCCTTCAATGCCAGGGGTATCTGCGGGGACGGTGAGGAAAGGACTTTCTTTCTTCCCCTGGGCCACTTCCCCCAGCTTGGAACCTTCCTCCTCTTTACTTTTCTTGTTCCCCTCTTCCTTCCCCCCAAGGTCTAACGGAGGAAGAGAAAGGAGGAAGGGTTTCTTTTTCTTCTCAGGGGCAGGAGTTAACATACCTAAGGCAGGTCTACAAATCACCACCTCCAGATTTTCTACTGAAGGAACTCCAAACCTGGGCAAAAGCCGCCCAAGTTCTTCATCCTTCACCAGAACCTTCGCTGGTGCCAGCTTCTCCCCGGTAGCCGTCTCCCCCACCAGAACCACCTCCTGCAAACCTTTTACCTTCGGAGGTGGCTTGACGGGAGAATCAGAAATTTCCACCACCATTTCCGCGGCCGCCGCGCTCGCCAGGCCCTGAAGAGACTCCAGTGTCTGAACCAAGGCAGCAACTACCTTAGCCGTGGGAACTTCTGCCCGCGATGGCTCCGGCACCCCTCCAGGTACCTCCGTAAGACTCTTCTTCCTCAAAGGGACATCGGCCGGAGGCGCTCCAGCTCTTTTCTTAGAGAAGCCAGAGGCGGTCTTCCACTTCCTCTCCGCCATCTCTGCGAGAAGCACTCACACTATTGCAGAACTCAACAGACAAATGAAGGATAGAATGCAAAGCGACAGACTCCACCCCCATCTTATCCTTGCAGACCTCGGGCAGCGCGTCTACCTTCGCGATAGTTCGCATTCCAGGACCCATATTAATATTCGCGCCCTGACAATGCGGGGGGCTGATGTTAATACGTGGCTCCTGCGCTGCATCCTGGCCGAACACGTGGCGCCCGACAGGTCTGTACTTGATTGATTGATTTGCTGACTCAGCTTCCAGTTTGGCAGGACTCTTGACCCAGGTCAAACCTCGGGCACGAGGATTCAACCAACCATCATCCACGACGATCCAGGATAATCCCTCGTAACCCCGGGCACGAGGGTATGAGGTAACGCCTGTCACAATCAACTTCACCTAACCCCGTCGATTTCCGTACAGACACTCTTCCCCAGAAAAGTACCAGCATTAAAGGATCCCTACATCCTCGTACAGCTGCGGACTCCTCCAGCGACAGTTTTTTTAGAAAAACTGTGAGACTTATAATAATGGAAAACTCCACAGTTAATTGTGCTTGTGCTAGAATAGTATTATAACGGGTGACCTCTTGGAAGTATTCAAGTCATACAATTTTGTAAAGTCAAGGTAAACAATACCTCTATATTTAGATTACGGAATGTTATAATATAGTATTAGAGCCAACCTCCCGTAGTACAATATGGTTCAAGAACGAACCAAGTGGAAGTTAGTGGGCTTTTGATGCCCATGATTAAAGAGAGCGAGGAGTGATCGTCAGGTGATATCTTAAGAGAAAGAAATCACTAAAGCAACGTGCGGCTCCTATCAAGCTTCTAGGCTGATAAATAGTAGTGAGAGGGATAGTTCTTGTTTGCATTAAAAATATGTAGTCATATTAAGAATAAGGAAAATATTAATGTAATTCCTCATTGTATATGTACTCATATATGTATATATATAAATGCAAAAAGAACATGCAATCATCTATGCTAGTAGGCTTAATCTTTCATCAAATTATACCTACTCCTATTGTGGTTGTTACTGAAATTATTATGCTTATAGCTATGATTTGAGTATTATTCAATTATTATTATCATTCTCTCCCTGCCTCTGAATGCATTTAAACTATCAATAACATAACATAACAATTGATGTGGGTATGCACCACAACTTTTTAATTCATAATTGCTCGTATTCGAGTTTCGGTCGATTAAAAATTAACTTTTAAATTGCTATCTCGAATGTAGTTTGATGGATAAATTGGAACATAAACAAAAGTATATCTACACGTATAAGCATATTATATTATATTTGTATAACTATATTATAAATATAAGTATATTGGATAAATTGCTTATAGGCTCACGAAGCCTTAAAGTTTTTGCATATTAGTTTATAAATTTTGAATCGTAACACATAGATTCTAAAATTTTAGGATTTATATGTCGATCAATTGATTTTGAATTGTAGTACTTAAATTTCTATGACGGGCGACCTATTATCATTTGGTTTTTGTACATCTTAATATAATTTTATACGTTTTGTTCAAATCGAATTTAATTTGGCATGTGATAGAATGAATTATGTACAAGTCAATTGTAAAGTCTATAGAACTCCTAAGTCCTCTAAGATCTAAAGAAGAAAATTTTCTAATATCTAAATGCTACAATTCAAAAGTTATAGACCGATATACAAAAATATTTATAATCTAAACCGACTAACAAAGACCAAGGTTTTAAAATTCGACCGAAATGACTTATTTTCTATTCCGAAAAAAAAATCAAATTTTGGCCCTAAATTGCGGGAACTCATTTGTTTAAAACAATAATATTTAATAATTATCACTAATAAATTTAATTTACATTTTACAAAATTTAAATAATCAATAAAAAAATAAAAATGTCGGTACTAAAACAATCAAAACTGTTAAAATTATCGAAATCGATTTTTTTATCTTATGACCGAAACCGAAATTAAGTTTTAAAACTTTGCAAAAGACTACTAATTTTATACATTGTATGTTAATTCTATCAACAAAATACATTATATTTTAATTGCAATAAATCCTTTTTGAAATAAAATTTATTTGGAAGAAATTAATGAGTTAAACCACAGTCAAGTTATTGAGTGTTCTTCCTTAGATGAGCTTTAACGGATGGCTCTTTAACTCACCATTTATAGCCAAAAATATTTCACCATCATAAAAAGCTTTGTTTTTAAAATTTAATATTATAAATTAATTATATTTTATATCATACATATAATTTAAAATTAAAAATTAATTTTATTTTATATTTTAAATATATGTCACAATAGTAATTAATTTATGTTACATTTATTATATATTTTAATTTAATAATTAATTTTATTTTGTATTATTCATAATTTTTAACAAATTTTTTTTTAATTTAAATTTAAATTTATTAAAATTAAATTTTATAAATAAACAGACCTAACATATGTTAACTGGCCCAAATTCATGCATACATATTACATACTAAACATGAAAATCATAACATAAAAATGCCACGTGGCATTTATTTTATATCTTAAATATATATCAAAATAGTAATTAATTTATGTTACATTTATTATACATTTTAATATAATAATTAATTTTATTTTATATTATTTATAATTTTTAACGAATTTTTTTTAAAATTTAAATTTATTAAGATTAAATTTTACAAATAAAGAGACCTAACATATGTTAGGTGTCTCAAATTCATGCATACATATTACATACTAAACATGAAAATCATAACATGAAAATGCCACGTGGCCCCACCCTGAAGCATTCATGCACATGCATGCATGGCGTATTTTTAGCATCATAATTAGCATAACGCAATGATGACATAATTTCGTGTTAATCACTCCAAAGTTAATTACCAAAATGCCACCGGAACCGGACCAGGAGCGCGACGGCTTTACGGAAAAGGGCGCGAGCTTTTGCGGGCAAAACTGGCGGGAGGTGTGAGGGGCACGCAAAGGGCGCGGCGCGTAGGCCGAGGAACAGGCGTGGGAGGGAGATGGGCCCCACCTCTTCCACCCCTTCCTGCCCATCGTGGGCTTTGTGGGCCAAAAAAAGTGGGCCCCACGTTTCATAAAATGAAAATGACAGGCCCAATAAGAGGGCCCAAGTCCAATATGGAGTGGTGGGGTCTCCCTTGGCTTTGCCCCTTGTTTTTATGTGCTCAGATGCGTGTGAATTTGGGAAATTTGGGAAATTTGGGAAAATGATTGGGGCCAAGAGCAACTCCAGTAATTCCATGGAATTACTTGAGGGTTGAAGAACAGCTTCAATTTGCTCTCCAAAAATACTCGATTTAAGTCTCAACATCGACGATACTGCTAAAATCAGTGTAGTAATCTGTTGCCCTCCAATGATTTGAGATATTCCAGAGATGCCCAATCTGATAAACTTAGATCGATGATTTTTAAATGCTTTTACTCGCACTGGATTAGCGTACAGATTTTGTAACATCATGTGATTCCATTGTAGAGATATTTTTCGCTTTGATTTTAGAAAAACTGCGTGATTTGAGTACTTTTCAAGAGATTACTCATCTTAGTACTACTCCTGCCCAAGCACACTTAGCTACGGTGATTTCCACTATTAGCCTCACGGTTTTGCCCTAAAAGCTATCTCTACTGTTGATGCAAAAAATGCGTCACAACAGAGAGAAATGAGCCGGAAATTTTTAAGTGAAAACCTGAGTGTCCAGGGAAAAAACCACGATGCCGTCTAGGAGATTTGAATCCACTAATCAAATCTCCTCTTATAAAGCTTGATCTCTAAATAGAGACCGAATGAGTACAAGAGGAATAGAGAGAGAGGATGGTAGCTCAGCCCGAGAGAGAAAGAGGAAGGAAAGGTCCTTAGAGAGAGCAATCCCCCCCCCCCCCTTATTTATAGCTTGGAGAGGAATGGGCATAGTAGGTTTAGTCTACCACATCTGACACCTACTCCTGCAAAAGACGATTAGAGAGTGGGCTCCCCTTCTATCTTAAATGCTGAGTTGACACAGTAGTACGGAGGGTACGATCTTGTAATATCTCTTTGAGCTGCTGTTCGAAAAGGGGCTGCTGTTCGACAAGGGGTGTTAGAGAAGGTTCTAACATCTACCATTTGAAATCACATTATGTACTTATACAGCTCAAGATCTTTCTTACTTTCTGATATGGAACGATTCATTTTTGTGCCCCTTTCATCACTCATTATTCAACCTAAAAGTTTGTCAGGAGCCGCATTTTACCTCAGTGATTATTTTTGTTTTAGAATATCACCCGACGATCACTCCCCGCCCTCTTCGACCACAGGCTTCGCAGCTTTGGTATGAATTTATTAGTGCCACCTATTTATAAAAGCTCGGCCCCAAAACAGGTGATATTAAAATATCAATTTATGTTATCTATAATCATTATTCTATTGGCTCAATGCCATTACAATATGAATTAGAATATAATGATTACTGAAATTAAAAAACTTAAAAGTAATTTAACCTTAAACTTGTTGCCATCGAGCTTATCTGGTACTTCTTCATCTCACTTTCATTTCTCATGCCTCTTCATTGTCATTCTTATATGAAGTGACATCTAATTTTTTTCCTAATTTTAAGTGAGACTACATATCATTCTAATATAATACTTTTTATAATATTATTTAAATAAAATTAAATTAAAAATAATTAATTTATGTAAACTAATATTAAATTATCTTTTAATAATGTGAATTTATTTGTTGTTATTTATAGATTAATCTGCACGTATAGATTGCCAACTTTAGGTCTGTTTGACGCAAGGACTAAAATCAGGGCAAAATGATACTAGTTTAAAAAATAATAATAAATAAATAAATTTTTAAATTATTCTATATAAATTCTAATATAAAAAATATTATTTTTACTTCACATACTTAATAATTTTTAATAAAAATATTGACTTTATTTCACATCCTAAACCAAACACTCGAATCGAGTTTTTTTATTTAGAATATGAAATAAAGTTAATATTTTTATTGAAAATTATTGAGTATGTGAAGTAAAATAATATTTTTTCATATTAAAATTTATGTAGAATGATTTAAAAAAATATTTATTATTATTTTATTTTTTTTTAAACTAGTACCATTTTAGTCCTAATTTTGATCTTCATTCCTAACAAACTTTATACTACAAAATAATAATTTCAGATAGCTTTTAAATATTATTAAACATTTTGTTTAGCTCTGGTCGTCTGTTCTCTTTTTATTTGCATGCAAAATAGTATATTTAGATATTAAAATATTATACATAAAAAAAAATCTATTAGAAATTAGTTCAGATCATGCTGGGCAATTTATGGCTGTAAATTTTCTTATTAAAAATACTGCAAATTTTGCTCCATGGTCAAATTTTATTCTAAATTAATTCAAATTTAGCTCGATTTAAATATGGCTCGAATTTTTTTTACTCAAAATCGACTGACTTAAAATAAAATTAATACAAGTAGTACACAATTGTAAAGTCACAATTTTTAAAGAATATCACATTGCAATTTTATATAAATTTAAAGTAATGAGTATATATTTTACAATTTAAAAAGAGTGTTTTAAAAAAAAGGAAAATTATTTTCATATATAATATATACATATATAATTTTAATAATATTATTTAATAATTTTAATATTTAAAATATATTTTTTTTAAATTGATCACTTTAATTTAAAATTTGACTCATTTTAGTAGCTGTAACTCAACTAGAATCGTACTCTTTTCAAATCAAGTTGAGTTTTTTTTTTTTTTTGGTAATTTTTTTCTCTTATTACATTAGGGAACTATAGTATTCAATGACATTATCATTTTTTTATGTGATGTTTATATGTAATCATCATGCTTGAACTATAAATTATGCAATACTTCGTTTCAGTTGTTATATACGCATAAAAAATGAGAATAAATGAGTTTAGCAATAAGCCAAGCAGAAATTACTCGAAAAATTACCATACAAATACGATGCACAAATACCATTTTTCATAAAATACTTTCTAAGCTATCACATAATAATATTAAGAGGGCGTTTGGTTCAGTATTATCTCAATGTCAATGTTATATAAATGTCATTGTTATTCATTAATAGACATTTGTTTGGTTCAATGTTATGATATTAGAAAATATCAATGTTATCCAAATTATTTTTGTTTAGTTGAAAATTATTGACATTATAATGACAAATTGACAGTGTTATCTTGAGATGTCGCCCGATTTGAGGTAACATCTAGATGTCAGCATGTAATGATATTTTTGTAATTAATTATAATACTATTTAAAAATATCATTAAATCAATTAATTATTTTCTAAAGATAACATAACATAACATTGAGATAACACTGAATCAAACGCCTTTGGTTCAGTGTTATTTCCATGTTATGTTATGTTATTTTTAGAAAGTAATTGTTTGATTTAATAACATCTTTAGGAAACCTTAATGTTTAGGTGACGGCAAAGGAAGAAGACATCCGCGACGTGAATTGATTTTAGGATAAATCAGAGCTTTAGTGTTGTTTTGAGGAAGAGAAAAATATATATTATTAAGAGTAAAAATATAATTTTAATGATTTACTAACAGAAATTTTTTTTTAAATAGATTTTAATTAAGTTTAACTTAAATATATGTAAGATTTTATAGTATTTTGAATATGCATAGTATAATTAATTAAAAATAAATAAATAAGATATAAATAAAATTAAATTGTGTAGTAAGTAGATAATAATTATTATTATTATTTTATTTGAATTTAATTTGGATAGGCATGAGGTGTTGGTTTGGCAGGATTGGGTTCATTAATTAAATAATATAATAAATAAAATACACATTTTTAAACCTCAAAAAAATAATAATAATATTTTTTTTGGATAAAATAAATAATAAAATTTAAATCCTTGGTTTGAGGAAAAGGCTATGGCAGGGCTAATGCTAACCTGAGGCAGGCCCATCATGGCACCAAGCTGACAACTAGAAGACAATGCCACACACTCATTAATTCTGTTCTTCCTTCAAAAAAAAAAATAATTAACTTTATGCAATATGCAAAAATAACTACATACCTTTGTATTATATGATAATTATTATTTTTTAAATGTAATATTATATAAATTTTTTTTAAAATAATTATCTATACATTATAATAAATTAATTATGTTATATATGATATTTATATTTAATAAATTATATTCTATATAATATTTAAACATATAAAATAATTTCGTTTTTTTATATAAAAATATTACTTTTATGCTATAATTATAATATTTTTTTATAATTTTAAGATAATTATAAAAAAATAAACATAATTTAATTTATCAAAAATAAAAATATATAATATATAAAATAATATATTTATTGTGATATATATATATTTTTTTATAAAAATGTACTTATATAATAACTATTACTATTTACAATATATATATATATATATATAGATAAAATATATTATTTAGGAATGTTTGTTTATAATATTAAATTTAATAAAATTAAAATTAA